>CAUYON010163513.1:0-33255 GCA_963573935.1 Arctocebus calabarensis | reverse complement strand
TACCTGAGAAGGGTGAGGTCTGGGAGAACAGGTCTTCTCAAGGAGACCACAAGGATATACTTGCAGGGTCCTCTCCATGGTGACATAGCCCTTAGGAATTTGTAAACTTAACTTCCTGGAACTTGGAAATTTCCAAGTTCTGTGAAATCCTGTAGTTCTGTAGGGGCTGACTAGCATCTCCTACTTGATTCAAACTGGCCAATGAGGAGGGTACCTATGGGGTGAAACTTTTTGACTGTCAATAAAAAGGGAAAGATCAAGCTAGAAGGAGAGCATGGACATTTGGAATTCTTCTATGCCGTAAGCTCCCAGCTGGTGAATAAAGCACTTCCTCTTATAAACATGGTGTTTGGGTGCTCTTTCTCTCCATTGGGTCTTGTCTTCCTGCAACAAAGGTACAATGGAGACCAAATGTGTATGTGTATAAACCCTAATTTGATGACAATTAATTAAAGAACATGAAAAATGACTTTCCTGGAAAAAAATTAACAAAACATCAAAGAAGTACTAATGAAATCTTGAATGTATCTATGTAACTAGTAAGGAATTGAACAAAAGTTTTTCAATTCTCATACAAAGTCACAAGGATTAGACAATTTCCCTGACAATATATACCTAAATTTCACAAAATAAATATTTTCTGTCATATCTTCAAAGACCAGGTAAACTCCATAGATACAAATTGGTCTTGAGCAGTGGTCCTCAAATCTGGTTTCCATTGCCTGAGGGAGTGCAATGGACTAGATATTTGTGCCTCCTCAAAATTCCTATGTTGAAATCCTAACCTCAATGTGATGCTATTAGGAGGTGGGTCCTCTAGGAAGTGCTTAGGTCATGAGTCACCCTCAGAAACGGAATAGTACCCTTGTAAAAGGTACTTCAGTGTACTTTTCTTCCCTCTTTTTAACATGTAAGGATATATATAGAATATCTTTTTACATCCCTTTATTTTCATTCCATGTGTGTATAATTATAGGTAAAGTGTGTATCTTGCAGATACCATATGGTTGGCTCTTTTTTAATCAACTCTATGTTCTTTGAATGTAGTGTTTAGTTCATTCTTATTAAATGTTATTATTGATAAGTAAAGACTTACTAGTGACATGTGATTATTTGATTTCTAGTCATTTTGTTGTTTCCCCCCCTTTCTTGTTTACTTCCTTCCAGTGTTCATTTGTAAAAATGATTTTCTCAGGTAATGTGTTTTAATTTTTTGCCTTTTATGCTTTGTGTATTTCTTGTAGGCTTTTGATTTGAAGTTGCCATAAGACTTGCAAAAAACATTTTTTTACCAGTTATTTTAAGCATATAACAAAATCTCCTTACAAACAAGTGCACAAGGAAAGGGAAATCTAACAGAAATTCTACACTTTAACTCCATGCCACCCACTTCTTTTTAACTATTTGTTGATTATATCCATATATTTTTATACTATCTAACTTTCACAAAGTTGCTGTAGTTATTTTTGATAGGTTTGATTTTTAGGCATCCTACTCAAGATATAATAGCAATTACAGCAATAGATTAATCTGTGTTTATGCCTTTACTGTTTTCAGTTAGTTGTATACCTTCAGATGTTTTCTTATTGTTCATTAAAAATGTTTTCTTTCAGATTAAGGAACTCCTTTTAGCATTTCTTGTAGAACAGATCTAGTGTTGGTGAAATCCCTCAGTTTTGCTTGTCTGGGTAAGTCTGTTTATCTTTCATGTCTGAAGGATATTTTTACAGAATATAATATTATATGGTTAAAATTATATTCCTTCAGCACTTTGAATAGGCCATGCCACTCTCTCCTGACCACTGAGAACTTGGCTGCCAGACATATAAGGGCTCCTTTATATGTTAATGCTTTTCTTTTCCTTTTTTTTCTTGCTTCCCTTAGGAACTTTTCATTGCTTATTACCCTTGTAAGATTGATTACTAAATGCCCGTGGTAGTCTTGTTTACATTAACTATGCCTGGTGTCCTGTGATCTTCATGTATCTGAATATTGACAGTTTTCTCCATGTTTGGAATTCTCTTTTAATATTTTGTTGAATAAATTTCCCACCCCCAATCTCTTTCTCTCTAATCTAATCATTTTTAGATTTGCCTTTTTGTGGCTATATAAATATAGTAGGTGTGCTTCATTCTTTTTTATTGTTTTTTTTTCTCTTCTGAATGTGTGTTTTCATACAGTCTATCTTTAAGCTCCCTAATTCTTTCTTCTGCTCAGTCAATTCTCCAGTTGTGAGACTCTGATGCATTGCTAAGGTTGTCAATTAAATTCTTCAATTCCATAATTTCTGTTTTTCATTATTTAAATATCTTTGTTAAATTTCTCTCATTAGCTTCTGAATTCCTCCTCTATGTTCTCTTGGGAAAAACTGAGTATAGAACGAACTTACCTCAATATGACAGATTCATCACAAGTATCCTACTGAATGGGGAAAAATTGAAAGCCTTCTTCCAGTGTCTAGGATAAGAGTAGGATGTCTACTTTCACCACTGTTATTCAACATAGTATTAGAAGAATGCTCGCTAGAGCATTCAGACAAGAGAGAGAAATAAAAGGCATCCAAATTTAAAAGGAACAATTCAACTTATTCTTGTTTTTAAGTGACATGATTTTATGTCTAGAGAAACTTAAAGATTCCTCAATTTAAAGAATTATTAGAAATGATAAATTTAGTTAAGTTTCAGGATACAAAATTAATATATAAAATCAGTAGTATTTCTATATGTCAACAGTAATCAATGTGAGTGAGAAGTCAAGAAGGTAATCCCATTTACAATAGCTACAGATAAATAAAATATCCAGGAATAAACATAATGGAAGAAGTGAAAAATCTCTATAAGGAAAATTACAAAATATTGTTGAAAAAATTGGAAAGGGCACAAAAGTATAGAAAGATAGTCTATGCTCATGGATTGAAAGAATAAATATTGCTAAAATGTCTATACTACCCAAAACAATATACAGATTCAATGCAATCCTCATCAAAATATCAATGACATTTTTCACAAAAATAGAAAAAATAATGCTAAATTTTATATGGAACTGTAAGAGACCTAGAATAGTCAAAGTCATTCTGAGCAAATACAATAAATTAGGAGAGATCATATTACCTAACTTCAAATTGTACTAGTGTAGTACCAACATAAAAACAGACAAACATGTTATAGATGAGTAGAACAGAATAGAGAATCCAGAAATAAATTCACACATGTATAATCAACTTATATTTGACAAAGGTATCCAGAACACAAGGACAGTCTCTTTAATAAATGGGGCTTAGAAAATAGGATATCCATATGCAGAAGAAGTTCGTGTAAAAGTAAAATCAAAATTAGTTAAAGGTTTAAATTGAAGAGTTAAAAGTATAAAACTACTAAAAGAAAACATTTGAAAAATTCTCCAGTACATTGGTCTGGGCAAAGACTTCTTGAGTAATCCTCCCAAACTATAGGCATAGGATTTGAAATTACAGGTGATGTTTATATCCTTATGCCGGATCATATTTTTTAAATGTTAACTGATGTATTTTTTATTCATCTCA
Source organism: Arctocebus calabarensis (assembly GCA_963573935.1). Classification (NCBI taxonomy): domain Eukaryota; kingdom Metazoa; phylum Chordata; class Mammalia; order Primates; family Lorisidae; genus Arctocebus; species Arctocebus calabarensis. Next base: position 29,714 of record CAUYON010163513.1, on the reverse strand, counting down.
TTAACTCCTTTTTGTCCTACAGTACATTCCACAATTAAAATTAGACCATGACACTGAAGTTTGTTGCCCTGGGGAAAGGAAAACAAAACAAAGACACATCTAGCACAACAAATAGTTAAATTTTTTACACTTACATTTCAGAATACTACTGTAACATTCTTAACTAAGAGGAAAGTCTGAAAGCCAAACAAACTAATTTGTTAGAGTGAGGCGATTGAGAAAGGTAATAGTATTTTAGAATTCCAAAAACTTGTCTTTGGGTGTCAAGAGCAAAGACAGGTAGATACAGTATTTATATCATGAACCATCTAGTAGGGAAAAATTCTTCATGATATAGGAGCAGTTTTAGAGTCACAAAAAGAAGAAAGGAGAATCATTTTTATACTTAGAAATATGGAGAGAATTGAGAGATTCCAGCAAGAGATTGCAGATTCAACTGCACAGCCATGCTCCCTGATCCTCTCTCCATGTCAAAATCCAGTGAAATGAGGGTGAGAATTGAAAATATTTTAGATATATCTAGGAATTATAAATGCGACTCACTTCCCACCTGCATCTTTTGGAAGGGGTTAAATCTAATACTTCCTCATGTGACCATGGAATGGCTGTGTTGGAGTAGAGATGGCAGTGTAGAATGTTTAGGCAGAAAGTAATTAATATATCACCATTTCCCCCAGAATCTTCCTTACTTCCAAAATATATGCAAAATATCTTAAAAGTTCTTAGGTGTTCAAATGGAGCAAAGATAATGGAAAACAACTTAGAAATGGAATGTCTGCCAGGGTGTCATCATAGCACAGGGTAGGGAATAGAGTAGTAAAAGGTACAGATTGGAGAGCTGGAGTCTGATTCAATAAATTTCACTGAGTTTCAGCAACTCTACTCATCTTTATGACCTGAAGAGGGGGTTTAGTTGGTCTTAAATTACTGCCAGGCTTCCTACCCCACCATAAATTGATAATACCCTTAACCTATCACTAAGCATTCACCTGTTCCAAGGGTGTTACTCAACAAGAATTTACCTGTTCCAAGGATGTTATTCTGTTAGTCAGAATATTAGCACTGAATATAGAAAAGATGATAACCAAACCAAACTAGGCAAGCTATAAATACCTCAGTGGAGGTCCATAAGAAGAGAAAGTTTCCACTGAGACCCCCCCACCAAAAATTTAGAACACCCAGAAAAAGGGAAGAAGAGTTGATGATGGAGAATCATAAGGGACTGAGTTTAAAACCAGAAATGCTTAAGATAGCATATACATTGTACAACAGTTTACTTCATATTGAAATACAAGTTAAAAACTAGCTAAACTCCAGTTTTAGAAAAATAAATCACATAATATTCTATACATTTCGGTTTGTGATTGTGGAATTTTCTACCTGCTAATATTTCTCTAAATGTTATAGAAGTTTCCAAATCTATTATATACTTGCACTTGTTTCTTTGAAGCTAAACAAACATAATAATGCAGCTATCGACATTTCATGTTTTTTTAATTAAATCATAGCTGTGTACATTAATGCATTCATGTACAATGTGCTGATTTTATATACAATTTGAAATGTTTTAATCAAACTGGTTAACATACCTTTCACGGCATTTTCTTACTTATTGTGTTAAAACATGTATATTCTACACCTAGCAAATTTCACATGTAGTAATTGGTGGGACCACACCTACAGAACATTTCATTTTTTTAACTTTTTAAATTTCAACTTAATACCAGGGTATAAATGATTAGGTTGCATTGTTTGTGTTTCTTAGATAAAGTTCAAGTTGCAGTAGAACCCTTAAAACAAGTGGGTGTGACATATACACATACATTGTACATTAGGTGAGAGCTTACCAATACTCCTCCCTCTTCTTACTCTTTCTCCATTCTCCCCCAAGACTTGAGTATTATTCAGTTTTTCTCTCTTGTGGGTATGTATTTTTATATCCACTCGTTTTACATTAGTATGGAGTACATTGGATACTTACACTTTCATTCTTGTGATACTTTACTAAGAAGAATGTTCTTCAACCCCATCCAGGTTACTACAAAAGACAGAAAGTCTCTACCTTTTTATGGTTGAACAGTATTCTATGGTATACATATACCACAGTTTGTTAATCTATTCCTGTGTTGATGGGCACCTGAGTTGATTCCACTTCTTGACAATTGTGAATTGAGCTGCAAGAAATATTCTAGTGCAAGAGAACTTATGGAAAAATGATGTTTTTATTCTGGGTAGATACCTAGTAATGGGTTGGAGGAATCAAAATAAAGGTCTATTTTAGATCTTTGAGGAGTCCCCATACTTATTTCTATAGAGGTTATATTAGATTGCAATCCCAGCAGCAGTGTAGACGTGTTCCCTTCTCTCCACATCCATTCCTGCAGCAGCTTTGGGATATTTTGTGATGTGGGCTATTCTCCCTAGGGTTAAATGACATCTCAGGGTGGTTTGGATCTGCATTTTTCTGATTATTAGGAACAACGAGCATTTTATAGTGTGTTTTTGGCCAGTTACTCATCTGTTTTCTTCAGAGAAGTTACCATTCAAATCTCTGCCCACTTATATATGGCATTATTTGCTCCTTTATTATTCATTAATTTGAGTTCTCTGTAGATTCTATTTATCAGTACTTTGTCAGATTCATAGAATGCAAATATCTTGTCCCATTATGAAGCCTGAGTTGTTGTAGACTTAGCTGTGCAGAAGCTTTTTAGCTTGATCATGTCCCATTTATTTTTGGTGTTGCTGCAATTGCTAAGAGGAGCTTCTTCATAAACTTTCTAGGCTGAGATCATCAAGAGATTTTTTTGACACTTTTTCTATAACTTTTATTGTTTAATGTCTTAAATTTAAATCTTTTATGTAGTAAGAGTCAATTTTTTTTTTTTTTTGAGACAGAGCCTCAAGCTGTTCCCTGGGTAGAATGCTGTGTCATCACAGCTCACAGCAACCTCTAATTCCTGGGCTCCAGTGATTCTCCTGCCTCAGCCTCCCAAGTAGCTGGGACTACAGGCACCCACCACAATGCTCAACTTTTCTTTGGTTGCACCTGTCATTGTTGTTTGGCAGGCCCAGGCTGGATTTGAATTCATCAGCACAGGTGTATGTGGCTGGCACCTTAGTTGCTTGAACCACACGTGCTGAGCCACAAGAGTCAATTTTTGTAATTGGTGAGAGGTGTGAGTCCAGGTTCGGTCTTCTGCATGTGGCTAACCAGTTCTCCAGGCACCATTTATGAAACAGGGATTCCTTTCCCCAGTGCATTCTTTTGGTTAGTTTATCAAAAATCAGATGGTGGCTCAGCGCCTGTGGCTCAACAAGCTAAGGCGCCAGCCATGTACACCTGAGCTGGCGGGTTCGAATCCTGCCCAGGCCCGCCAAACAACAATGACGGCTGCAACCAAAAAATGATCAGGCATTGTGGCGGGCACCTATAGTCCCAGCTACTTGGGAGGCAGAGGCAGGAGACTCGCTTGAGCCCAGGAATTGGAGGTTACTGTGAGCTGTGATGTCACAGCACTCTATCCAGGATGACAGCTTGAGGCTCTGTCTCAAAAAAAAAAAAAAAATCAGATAGTGATACATGGTGCTCTATTCTATTCCATAGATCTATATCTTTATTTTTGTGCCAGTACCATGCTGATTTTATCATTGTAGGTGTGTTAATATAACTTTATATTTTGTAATGTGATGACTCCAGATTTATTTTTATTTCTTAAAATTGCATTGGAGATTTTTATGGTTCCATATAAAACAAAAAACTATTTTCTTAAGTTCTTCAAAGTATGACATTGATGCTTTGATAGGATTGCATTAAATCTGTAGATTGCTTTGGGTAGTATAGACATTTTAACATGAGCAGTTCCCCATTCATGAGCAGTTTCTTCTATTTGTTAAAAAATTCTACTATTTCTTTTCCCCAGGTTTTGTACTTCTCTTTGTAGTGATCCTTCACATTCTTTATTTGGTATATGCCCAGGTATTTTATTTTCATTGAGGCCACTGTAAAGGATATTGCATCTTTGATTTGATCATCAGCTTAACTATTATTGGCACATATGAAAGCTGCTGATTTTTGGACACCCATTTTGAACCCTGAGAGATTACTATATTCCTTGGTCAATTCCATGAGCGCTATTGTTGAACCTCTGGGGTTTTCTAAGTACAACCATATGATCAGCAAAGAGTGAGAGTTTGGCCTCCTCGGTCCCCATTTGAATACTCTTGATATCTTTTTCTTGCCTGATTGCATTGTCTAGAACTTCCAGCACTATGATGAATAGCACTGGCAATAGTGGGCATTCTTGTCTTATTCCAGTTTCAAGTGAAATTTCTGTCAGTTTTACTCTGTTCAGTATGATATTGGCTGTGGGTTACTTGAAAATGGCCTCTATCAGTTGAATAAATGTCCCATCTATGCCTATTATCTTTTTTTTTTAATAATTTTATTGAATCATAATTATGTACATTGGTGCAATCACAGGGCACGATTCATATACATTCAGAAATATTTTGATCATACTGTTACAGATATCCTTCATGGCATTTCAAACAGAATAAAAACAGAATGTTTTACAGTATGTAAAAACATACTTCTGATTGTATGGTGAATTAAATTTATGTATTTATGTAAATTGAACCAAACTTGCAATCTTCCAATAAAGCCCAACTTATCATGACGTATAATTTTTTAATGTGTATCAGTATTCTGTTTGCTAGGATTTTGTTGAAATTTTTTTGCTTTGGTATGCTCTAATGATATTGGTCTGTAGTTTTCTTTTTTTCTTGGGTCCTGTCTTGGTTTTGGACTCAGGATTTTTTTTTTTTGTAGCACATATTGGAGAGGGTTCCTTCCTTCTCTATGTTTTTGAATAGATTCTGAAATATATGTATAAGCTCCCCTTTAAAGATATGCTAGAATTCTGATATAAAACATCTGGTATAGTACTTTTTTTTTGTGGAATTTTTTAAATTGTTGCAATTTTAGTACTTCATAATTATCCATTCAAAAGTTCTAATTCTTTCTGGTTGAGTTCAGGGAGGTTTTTTGATCCCAGAGATTGGTCCATTTCCTGCACATTTTCAAATTTCTGGGCATAAAGTTTTTTGTTATAATCTGTAATGATCCTTTATCTTTTGTATCTGTCATATCTGCTATTATTTCTCCTTATTTGTTTCTGATTGAAGTTATTAGAGATCTTACTTTTCTGTTTTTAGTTCATTTGGCCAAAGGTTTATCAATTTTATGAATCTTTTCAAAGAATCATCTTTTTGTCTCACTGATCTTCTGAATAGTTCCTATGTTTCAGTTTCGCTTGATCTTGATTCTGATCTAATTTTGGTTATTTCTTTTCTTCTTCTAGGTTTGGAATTGGATTTCTCTTCCCCTTATAGATTCTTGAGATGGTTCATTATGTTGTTGATTTTTACTCTTTCCATTTATTTGAATGTAGGCATTCAATGCTATAAATTTCCCTGATAGGATTGTTTTTGCAGTATCTCACAGATTTTAATAGATTGTGGCATTAATGTCATTTTCTTTGAGAAATATAATTATTTCCTTCTTTATATCTTCTTGACCCAGCTGTTGTTCACCATAAGGTTTAGTTTTGATGAATTTATGTGAGAATGGAAATTTTTGTGGGAGTTCTATTTTTATTACATGGTTCAATATAGATGCAAGGTATGATTTTTATTCTTTTAAATTTGTTGAGATTTGATTGTGCCCTAAGATATGACCAATTATGGAGGATGATCTATGGACATATGAGTAGATGTACATTCAATTTTATTGGAATGGAATGTTCTGCATGTCTGTTAAGCCCATTTCTTTCAAAGTTATGTTTAAGTTCATTGCTTCTTTATTTAAATTCTGATTAGATCTGTCCAGTTATGTCAGAGGGTTGTTAAAGTCCCCAGTTACTCCATCCATGTGAATATGAAAGAGGAAAAGTCACCATCTTTCTTTAAGGCTGCATAATATTCCATGGTATACATATACACATCTATGATTAAATAAAGAAAAAAAAGTACCCAGTTACTGTTCAGATAAGTTAGGGTTCATTTTGTATATCTGGGATCATTTAAATTGGGTTCCTGGGTATATAGAATTGAAATGTCTTCTTGTTACATTTTTCCCTTGATAAGTACATAGTATCCATTTTTGTCCTTCTTTATTTTTGTCAGTTTAAATCAAATTGTGTCTGCAGATGAGATTGAAATCTCTGCTTTCTTCTGACTGTCATTTTTCTGAAATATTGTTTTCAAACCCTTAACCCTGAGTCTTTTTTTGTTCTTAGAGGTGAGATGTCTTTCCTGAAAACAACATACATTTTGCTTTTGTTTTTTTATCCAGTCAACCAACCAACCTGTGTCTGATTAGTGGGGAATTCAAGCCATTCACATTTACTAAGAAAGTTGATAAGTAAAGTAGGCTTCTATTGGTCTTATTTTGTGAAGGTCTATTGCTTAGTTTTATCCCTTGTGCCATTGTGGAAGCTAGGCTTTGTACTTTAGTTTTTGGGTATTTTTACTTTGCTGGTGGTCTATTGTACTGGTCAGGATGAAGAATCGCTCTGAGTATTTCCTGCAGAGCTGGTCTTGTTGTGGCAAATTTTCTCAATGTTTGCATGTCAGTAAAAGATATTCTCTATCAAATATTAAATTTAGCTTATCAGGATACAGAATCCTGGGCTAAAATTTGCTTTGTCTACAAAAATTAAAGGTAGATTGCCACCTACTTCTGGCTTTAAAAGATTAAGCTGAAAGTCTGCCGTCACCCTAATATTTTTCTTTTTGCACATAAGAAGTTGCTTATGCCTGGTTTCTTGCAGAAATTTCTCTTTCATTTTGATTTTGGCAAAGTTAATCATAACATGTCTAGGAAATTCTTTGTTTGAATTGAGTCATCCTGAAGTCCTGAAACTATCTAGTATCTGAACCTCTAGGTCTCTTGTAATACTTTGAAAATTCTCTACCACGGTGTTTTGAAATAGAGTTCCCATCTTTTTAGGGGAAGTAGTTCCCATCTACTTTCTCCAGAATCCCTATCATTTGAATATTTGTGTGTTTAGTATAGTTCCATATCAGTTTTAGAAAATTTTCTGCTTTTATTCTCTTTTCTATGCCTCTTAGAATGTTTGGGTTAGTACAGAAGTCTTGTCTTCAATTTCTCAGGTTCATTCTTGTCAACATTCTACTCTATGATTGTGACTCTCTATTGTGTTTTGAATCTCCTTGAAAACCTCTTTTAAGTTCAATATGCTCTGCTATATCCTTCCTAAATTAACGTCAAGATTCTTGGTGACTCTGTCTTTAATTTCACTGATTTCTTGAGATAGTTTTTGAACTTCCTTTTGGATATATTTTTCTATTTTCTCCTCAATTCTATTCATCTTATTTGCTATCCATATTCCAAATTTTATTTCTGTCATTTCAAGAAGTTTTCTGTGGATGATATTTTCAGCTGTATCTTCCTTGTAAATCTCTTAGGAGAATTGATCTGCTTCCATTTTTTGTGATGCCAGAGTTCTTCTGCCGATTCCTCCTCATGTGTATTTTGAGTTTGTGTCTATATTTATTATACTTTTTAAGCTTGAATGGTAGGTTGTCCCTGTATGGTTATTGCGAGATAATCTAGTTGTTGTTCCTCAGTCAGCACTCAAAAGACCTGTTTAAAAACTAAAACAAGCAGGTTGAAGTCAGATACAGAAGCCCTAGGATATTGAGCTCATTACTCCCTTTCACCACTGAATGTTTAAATGTGCTGTTGTGTATACCTGTGGCCCCTCCCACATATAACCTGCCAAAGCTCCCTTAGGGGCTGCAGTATATGAGCGTGCCAGTGAATTCCCCTGGTCCTTGCAAGCTGGGTAGAGTGGACCTGAGACAGGATATCCAACAGAGGCTCATAGGGTGGGGAAAACTCCCAGATAGTTAGCTGAACTATTCCCAAACCAACAAACTCACAAAGTCATGGTTTTTCCAAAAGTTCTTGCCACAACAGATTTGATACATCATGGCTTTTATCTGTAGCTTAGGGATGTGATCTGCAGCTTGTCATCTGCTTCCAGTACTTTCCCAGTGTGGGATGGCCATCTCCAAGTTTGCCAGAGGGGAGCTGGGGGCTGAACCTCTTTGTGAGGCATGTTGGTCATAGATGCTGGAAAAAAGCCACTATAAAGGGCAGGGGAAATACCCCTTTCAGCAGGAGACTTAGGAGGGACCTCATCTTACCAAAGTTAGTGTTGCTGAGCCATAATTTCCTCCCTCAGCAGGAGGTGGGTCCTATTCAGTTCACCAGGCCACATAATGCAGAAGTCCCTCAGAGTTCCCCAATATACTTGGGGTGGTAGGGTCTGTGTCCCTTTCCTCCTGTGACCAGCGAAGGATCCTACTAATTTCTGGTGATGGAGCAAGTGGCCTCCGTAATCCTTGCTTCCTGATTTGCTATGGAGACTGGGTAAGAGCCAATGCTCCTTCACCTTTCTGGTAACTTGGAGTGAGGCACCCCCTTGAGGCTGCCTTGGCCAGACTAACTCTTTGACTTGTCTGCACACTGTGAAGAAGGCTTCTGCAGGGGGCAGTCTTCAAACAATGACAGAAAGGGGAATGGGCAGTGGCCACAAAACAGCTGGAGCCAGGATTGCTCACTATCCTTCCAGGTAGATGGGGACCCAGAGGAGGATATTACTAGGTGTAGGAAATCTGGTATTTACTGTTTTTTATGGCACTCTCACATGGAATGAGAGATCCTGTGTTTCATTCTTCATGGAGAGCCCCACATATGGGGGAAGGGTCCTTACTACCCTTCTCTTTAGCTCCAGGCTCATCCAGCCTGCTCTATACCATATCTGTCCTCTGTTTTATTTCTTCCTCTTCCTCTTCTTCATCCTTGAAGCTTTTCTCAATGTGGTTGCTAAGCACTTTGATTTTTCTTCCTTGTGATTTACCACCCACTTTCATTTTAATTTTCCTCCTTTACAATGGGAGTTTCTGACAAAATTTCCTTCTTGTCAGCCATTCGGGCCCCCTCTCATCCTATTAACATTTTCAAAGATGCACATTAATATGTTTTTTTTTTTTAAGTTCTGGATAGGTAGAAGTCTGCATTTATGTGTAGAGGCATTAGGAAAGAGTGTTTCCTGTATTGAAGAGCATAGCACACATGTTGGAAGAAGCTAATATTGACATGCTAAATATATTTTAAATCAGTATACATATAATTTGTTAGAAGCTATTAAAATCCATCAGTAAGGGTTTAGAGATAAAATCTTTTACATTAAGAAAAATTGGAAATTCTTTCTTTCAAATAGTAGTGTGATATTTGATAAATACCTCATTAAAGATATAAACAAAGTGCTATTGGAGCCATTATTTCCTTTGAAAAAGCTTCATAAATATATTTCAAGTGGAATCTGCAAACCTAAACACATAATGTAAAGATAATGAACACTGAATATTTCCTTTTCTTTGACAAATCCCCCAAATAAGCATGTGACTGATGTTAAGGTAAACATGACATAATTAAGAATGCTTACCTCAGCCCCAAAGTATACATGGCATTACTAAGTACAGAGAAAGATAAACTTTTTCCTGTTATTGCTGAACTAAATCCAGGTATTGCAAACTGTTAGCACTCTAGCTGTTGACCTAATGCTAAAATGTGTTTATTTTACCTCACAATTTTCTTTAAATAAGTATAAATGTCCTCAAGTATGTCATATGCTCTCCAGTTCACCATTGGACACATCAGTCCCTCTTGAAAAATCAGCACCATGTAATCATTAAGACTAGAGCCTCTAGAAGTCAGAGCAGAGTACATATGTTGAAATTCAATGTCTACTACTTATTAGCTATGTGACCTTGGGAAAATAGTTTAACCTGTCTCTGCTTTTGTTTTCTCACCCCTAAAATGGGGATAATACAAGTAGAGTTGTAGTGAGAATTAAATAATTTACAACTTGTAAATCACTTAGAGTAATGCCCAACACATAGTAAGCACAGTAAGACAAATGAATATTAGCTTACCTTTAGTCTAATGATGTACTATCCCTGGCCCCTATAAGCATTAGGGCTCATGTCTCTGGCTTAATTTTATCCACAATAAATCTTTCATTTTGACCCCTCATGTAACCAATTTTGGTGGCTTTCTCTGTATGGTGTGAAACAAGGGATTCAAAACAATTCTATTTCCACATACTCCCTTTATATATTCCACAAGACTGATTCATTTCCATTATAATAAAAGTCTTCTGAGCTACTTTAAACTCTGGAGATATTAAGGGCACAAGATACAATCCCTGTTTTTATGCAGATTACTGCCCAATGAGGGAGACTATAATTGTATATGACAAATAAGTGCAGTAGAAAATAACATATGCTAAAAGCTAGGTGGCTAAAGTCTGTTGGAGAAAGCCATTATCATAAAGGGCTGGGTGCATAAGGACTATGGTCTATAGAGTTTATGGGACTTGAGATAGTTCTAGAAGGAATAATAAGATCTGAATTTGCCTAAGGAGTACAAAGAGGAAGGCATAGCAAAATATAGAGAAAAAAACATAATCTGAAAGACCTAATTTGAGTAGGGATTTATTTGTATATCAGAAAGTATAGAAAATGAAGCTGGAACCATGGATAAGAACTACATTGTGGAGAGCACTGAATACTAGATAAAGGGCTACAAGTTTTATCACAAAAGCAATAGAGAGTCAATAAATATTTCATATCTGGGAGAGGTTAGGACAAAGAAAGAGAGAGAACAATCTTTGCAAAGCAAATATTTTATAAACACTTATCTATTAGTAAGATAGAGGACGAACAAGGCCAATGGTTTGCAAGGCAGTTAGGATATTAGAGAAGAAATATGAAAACTAGCTGGGAGACTGTTGCAATAAACAGTCTGAGATTAAGTTGACCTAGGTCTGAATCAGCATGGAACCTGGAAAGGAGGCAAGCCACTAAGATTATTAAGGAAATGAACAACCTAAATTTTTTGGCCCAATTAAATTATATTCATTTATCAAAATTAGTTAGCTTTAGATGCATTTGTCCATACTGAAGTACCCCAAAACATTCTGTTAACATGTCTATTTCTTCTGAACCTAAAAACTCTCCTTCGTGTTATAGGGTTTGCCTGATTTTTTTTTCTCTCTAGAACTTGATACATATTAAAATTTTAAAAAGTATAAAACTGGTTCCATATGAAGCAAACTACAATTTTTCAACATCTGCAAAGGATGACATTGATGCTTTAATGGAGATTGCATTAAATCTGTAGATTGCTTTAGGTAGCATGGATATTCTTTCGATGTCAATTTTTCCTAGCCATGACCATGGTATATTCTTCCATTTATTAACATTTTCTGCTATTTCTTTTCTTGGGGTTTCATAGTTCTCTCTTTAGAGATCCTTTACATTCTTTGTTAGGTATAGTCCCAGGTATTTCATTGTCTTTGAAGCTACTGTGAGGATATTGTGTCTTTGATTTGATTCTCAGCTTGACTATTAATGGTGCATATGAAGGCTACTGATTTGTGGATATTGATTTTATATCCTGAGACATTACTGTATTTCATGGACACTTCCCAGAGCCTTTCTGTTGAGTTCCTGGGGTTTTCTAAGTATAAGATTGTATCATCAGCAAAGCAAAAGTGTGATGCCGTCAGCACCATTTGAATAGCTTTCATATCCTTTTGCCTGGTTCATGGCTAGAACTTCCAGCACTATGTTGAATAGTAGTACTGATAGTGGACGCCCTTGTCTGGTTCCAGTTCCAAGTGGAAATATTTTCAGTTTTACTCCATTCAGCATTCTATTGACTGTGGGTTTGTTTTAGAAGGCTTCTATCAGTTTAAGAAATGTCCCATCATGACTGGGAGTAGTTGCTCACAACCATAATCTGAGGCGGATGGTTTGCTTGAGCTCACAAGTTCAAGACCAGCCTGAGTAAGAGTGAGACCCCATCTCTACTAAAAATAAAAAAAAAAAAAAAACTGAGGCAAGAGGATTGTTTGAGCCCAAGAGTTGGAGGTTGCTATAAGCTATGGTGCCACAGCACTCTACCCAGGGTGACACCTTGAGACTCTGTCTCATAAAGTAAAAAATGTTCTATCTATGACTATTCTTAAGTGTTCTCCAGGAGGTGGTGCCATATAGCCTTGCTTTGTGCCCATTCAGTGAGAGCTTACCAATCTCCTCTCCCCATTTCTCTTCCTCCCATTAAATTTAATGGCGTTTTTCTCTCATATGGTCATATAATTGTTCATCTACTGATTTCATGTTAGTATTGAGTATATTGGGAACTTTTTTTTCAATTCTTGTGATACTTTACTAAGAAGTATGTGCTTCAACTCCACCAGGTTAATTCAAAGGATTTAAAGTCTCCATAATTTTCATGGCTGAATAGTATTCCGTGGTATGCATATACCACAGTTTATTAATCTACTCATGGGTTGATGGGCACTTGGGTTGATTCCATATCTTGGTGATCTCCAGGGATAACAAAAATATATATTCTATTATAATAAGTTGGTGTGTATGTTATAAATATAAGAAATGAAGCTTGATGGGGAATGGGGTACAGACAATTTGAGCTTAGAAGATGGAAGTAGATAGAACATTTGGGTGCCCTGATTTATGAATTGTATGGAGGAGTTAGGGAACCTGAGGTGGAATGTTTAAGGAGCAGGTGGAGGAGTTCTAAAAGAGTCAATCTTTCATTGTCCTATTTAACAATCAGATTAATGTCACCATGACTATCAGTTTTGTATTTGACCTTTGACTGTCCCTGAAAAGATGAAGTCACATATTATTAATAGAAATTTGAAAGAGGAAAATTTAAACATTGTCATGTTACCTTTGGGTTAACCAGCTTTCTATGGTACACAGCTGTACTTCCATCTTCATATACCCAGGACAATGCTTATCTTAGGGACTATCATTTGAACATTTTTTTTAAATGCATAAAACTCTTATCTCCAGGAGGTAGATGGATTTCAGTGTTAAAGAAGATTATAAAATTTGACAATTTCCAGTATCAAGCTATGGCCTTCCTACTGACCTATTCAAGATGTATCTTGTCCCTTTCATCCTAAGAGATAACCATGAAATTGTTTGGCTGCCTTCTACTTCTCTGGCATTAATATAACATATCAATTGAGTTATCACCATATATGAAGCATAGGCCTTGCACAGGGTGAAGTGATGCCCAATAAATGTTTCTTAAATTAAACTGAATTGTACAATAGTGGTGTTGATGAATTTGCCTTGCTTTAGCCATGGGTGGGCAAAAGCAAACAAGTTGTAATATTTCTGGATACCTGGTCAAAGTTCAGGTATACACTGTGACCATGAAATGGAGCAAATAAACCTAAAAAACTATTGCAGCAGAAAAACTAGAAAATTCATGGGCTTTAGTATAATATATACTCAGATGTGAGCCCTAGATTTTCTACTAGCTCTATGAATTTGGGTAAGTATATTATCTTCTCAGAGCTCCACTATTGCATCTTCAAAATGAGGATTATGAGAATATTTATCACATACAATTGTTATTAGAATTAAATTGTATGATCCATAATAATTTTACTATACACTTATTACCATGGTTTGTGGGTACACACACACACACACACATACACACACACACACACACACATCAAACATGCAGTACTGGCCTTATGAACTTAAGTACCTGAACCAAGTGAGCAAAGGATTGAATCATTACTGCTAGCCTGGTATGACAGACAAAATAAAGCTTCACCCACACAGACATTCATGTTCTAATCCCTATAAATATGGTATTTTACATGGAAAATTTGATTTTTAAATGTTATTAAGTTAAATATCTTGAGGTAAGTAGATTATCCTGCATTATCCCGGTGAGGTCCAAGTGTAAAGGTCTTTACAAGAGGAAAGCAAAAGGGTCAAAGGCCAACAAATAGATGTGATGACAGAAACAGAGGTTAAAGTGATATGCTTGAAAGATGGAGGAGGGAGACATAAGCCAAGGAATGAAAAGGACATCTAGAAACTGGAAAAGACAAGGAAATAGATTCTTCCCTAGAGCCTTCAAAAGGAATGTAGCCCTGTGAACACTTTGACTTGGTTACTACTTACTTCCAGAACTGTTAGATAATGAATGAGTGTTATTTTAAGCCACTACTTCTGTGATATTTTGTTATAGCATAAAAAAGGGAAAAGAGAAATCTAGATTGGGTGGAGTATTCAGCAAGCTGTCATCATTCTATAAGAAAGAAACAGTATTTAGGGCTGGTGTAATCAAATATTTCCATATGTTCGCATGATACTTGTCAGCCCATAAAACAGAAAAAAGAGAAGGTAAGGGGGCTAAATGGATGACTAGGGGAAGTTTTCACCAGAAACTCCCATCCAGAAGGAGAAAAATTAGACTGAAGTGAACTCACAGTAGATGAAATTTGTATGGTTGCACACAAATTGAAGAAATCAAGGTGTTCAATATGCCCATTGAGACAAACTACATGGACAAAGAAGAGAAAGAGGAAGGAAGAGAACAGAGAACCGGTATGTAGCAATTAGACTGAAGAAGCCAGTGCCAAATGGAGGGGTAAGGGAGACTCCTCTCCCACCCAAGGACCTTTCCATGGGCTCTCCATGAGCAACAAACACAGGATCGCTTACACCATGGGAGAAAGCCACAAAGTCCCAGTCTTCCTGCACCTAGGAATTTCCATCTCAGAGTCCCCACCCTGCCTGGCAGAAAAGTGAATAAATTCTGTCTCTGCCACCTTGTGCCCAGTCACCTCTCCCTGTGGTTGCTGAACAGACTTCCCCCTACAGAGTACAGCCTCCCAGAACCTGGGCAAGAGGGAGTGCTAGCCCAGCCGACACAGCCTGGTATGTCTTCCCTACATCTAGGCACCAGAAAGGCAAAGGAGCCCCCAGCCATAGAAGCAAGTGTTACAGGGGCCACTTTCTCTCTCACTATAACTGGTTGGATCCTTTACTGGCCATGGAAAGAAAGGGAGGCAGGCCCTGCCTCCCCAATATGTCTGGTGAAATCTCTGAGGAACATCTACATTGTTCAGTCTGGTGAACCGAGTGTACTGTGTCCCCACTTTGAGAAGAAATTTTGGCTTGGCTACACTGATTTTGGAGAGGCAGGGTCCCTCCTGAGTCTCTCTCCTACTAGGAAGGACCTTTTCCCTGCCCTCTGGAGTGGCTCTGCCCAGCGTCTTGGTGCACATCAACCCGTGAGTGGATCAATAAATTATGGTATATGTACACCGTGGAATATTATGCAGCCTTAAAGAAAGATGGAGACTTTACTTCGTACATGTTTACATGGATGGAGCTGGAACATATTCTTCTTAGCAAAGTATCCCAAGAATGGGGGAAAAAGTATCCAACGGTCTCAGTCTTACTATGAAACAAATTTATAGCTTTCTTATGAAAGCTATAACACAATTATAGCTCAAGAAGAAGGGAAAGGGGGAAGGGAAGGGGAGGGGAGGGGGAAGGATGGGTGGAGAGAGAGTAAATAGTGGAAGCACACCAATGGTGCATCTTACCAGGTGAAATTTACTATGTGTAGAGTATAAATGTCTTAACATAATGACTAAGAAAATGCCATGAATGCTATGTTAACCAGTTTGATTAAAACATTACAAATTGTATATGAAACCAGCACATTGTACCCCATGATTGAATTAATGTGTACAGCTATGATTTAATAAAAAAAAAAAAAATACAAAAAAATGCCCTCCTCTAGATGGCGTCACACCAGAATTCTATGAAACCTTCAAAGACCTTATACCCATACTGAAGAAATTGTTCCAAAAAATTGAGAAGGAAGCAATCTTCCCAACATGTTCTATGAAGCAAACATCCCGCTGATACCCAAACCAGGAAAATACACAAAATAAAGAGAATTTCAGATAAATTTCATTACTGAACATAGAGGTAAAAATTCTTAATAAATTCCTAGACAATGGACACATAAAAAAAAATTCATGACAATCAAGTAGGTTTCATCCCACGGATGCAAAGCTAGTTTAATATATGCAAATCCTTAAGTGTAATTCACCATATCATGGGAAGCAAAAATAAAGAGCATATGATTATCTCCATACATGAAGAAAAAGCATTCAGTAATATTCAGTATCCTTTTTTAATAAGAACACTTAAGAATTTAGGCAGAGATGAGGTGTCTCATTTCTTTACCTGATCAAAACCATCAATGAAGAACCCACAGCTAGTATTACACTGAATGGTGTGAAACTGAAAGCTTTTCCACTTAGCACTGGAACCAGACAAGGTTGTCCCTTTATCATCCCTACTATTCAACATAGTGCTGGGAGTTCTAGCTAAGAACTTAGGTAAGAGAAGGAAATAAAGTGGACCAAAATGGATACAGAGGAGATAAAACTTGGTCTTTGCCAATGATATTATCTTATATTTAGAGAACCCCAAACACTCAACCACAAGACTCCTGGAAGTGATCAAGAAATACCACAATGTCTCAGGATATAAAATTACTGTCCACCATTCAGTAGTCTTTGTATATGCCAATAACAGCCAAAATGAGAAGCTAAACAAGGACACAGTTATCTTCACAGTAGCTTCAAAAAAAAAAAAAAAGAAAGAAAGAACTAGGAATATACATAGCAATAGAGGTGAAGGACCTCCACAAAGAAAATTATGAAACCCTATAGAAAAAAAATTAGCAGAAGATATTAACAAATGAAAGAACATACAATGCTCATGGCTGGGAAGAATCAACATTGTGAAAATGTCTATACTTCCCAAAGCAATCAACAGACTCAATGCAATCCCCATTAAAATACCAACATCATACTTTCAAGATTTGGAAAAGAATAATTTTTTGTTTTGTATTGAACCAGAGGCAACTCCATAGAACCAAGGCAATTCTTACTAATAAAAACAAATCCTGAGGTATCACAGCTTTGATTAATCCTTTTGGCCATATTACAAGGCCATGGTCATCGAACCAGCATGGTATTGGTGCATAAATAGAGACATTTATATTTGCAATGGAATAGGAAACCATGAGATGAAACTAAACTCTTATGGCCACCTGATCTTAGTTAAACTTAATAAAACGTACAGTGGGGAAAAGAATCCCTATTCAATAAACAGTGCTAGGAGTACTGGATAACCACATGTAAAAGGCTAAAACTGAACCAGCACATTTAACTACTCTCAAAAATTCATTCAACATGGATAAAATACTTAAATCTAAGGCAGGAAACAATAAAAATTCTTGAAAAAAGTGTGGGGAAAACACTTAAAGGTATTGACCTGAGGAAAACTTTTATGAAGAAGACATCCATGGCAATTGCAACAACATCAAAATAAATAAATGGAACTTAATTAAACTTAAAATTTTCTGTACAGCTAAGGAAACAACTAAAGCAAATAGATAACCTTCAGTCTGGGAAAAGATATTTGCATAGCATGAATTGCACAATAACTTGATAACTACAATCTATAGAGAAATCAAATAAATCAACAAAAAAGACCAAAAAATCCCTGATTGATATATCACTGGGCAAGAAACATGAATAAAATCTTCTCTAAAGAAGACAGACAAATAGCTAATAAACATGTGAATAAATGCTCATCCTCCCTAACCATCATAGAAATGCAAATCAAAACTACCCTGAGATATTACCTAACCCCATTGAGAATAGCCCACATCCCAAAGAAACAAAACTGCATATTCTGGGGTGAATGTAGAGAGAATTGAATACTTTTATACTGCTGGTAGGACTGTAAACTAACACAAGCTTTTACGAAGGAAGTATGGAGAATCCTCAAAGAATTCTAATTAAACCTCCCATTTGATCCTGCATTGATCCATTACTAGACATCTACCCAGAAGTAAAAAAATCATTTTATTATAAGCACATTTGCACAAGGACTGTTTATCACAGCTCAATTTACAATTGTCAAAATGTGGAAACAGCCTAAATGCCCTCCAACCCAGGAATGGATTAACAAGCTGTGGTATATGTATACAATGGAATACTATTCAGCCACTAAAATAGATGGAGATTTTACATCTTTGTATTAACCTGGATGGAGGTGGAACACATTCTTCTTAGCAAAGCTTCACAAGAATTTAGTAGAAAGAATCCAATGTACTCTATTTTAATATGAAGGCAGTAGATGAGCTAGTACAAGGGAGGATAGGGGAATGACCAAGTGGAAAGAGGGGAGGAGGATGGGGTATGTGGGATCACAATATATGGCACACCTCTTGGGGCCAGTTCACAATTATAAGAGAGACTTTAGTAGTGAAATCAGTATAATCTAATTCTTTTTACCCTCAATGAATCCCATACAATAAAAAGGGAAGAAAAATAGAAGAGTCGCAGTAGACGTTTCAGCTAAAACTGTTCAAGCTACAAGGGCATGGTCATTTGTCTTTAGTCTTATTAAACGAAACAATTTTCAATCAAAATTTCTGTATCCTAATGAACTTAGTTTCATAGTTGATGGAGAAATCAAATGTATTAGTGACATGCAAACATTGAGGAAATTTTCCATAACAAGATCAGCTATGCAAGAAGTACTCAGAATCATTCTTGTTTACTTATTTTTTATTCTTTTTTATTTTTTTAATTTTTTATTAAATCATAAACACATATATCATGTATTCATTAATACATTTATGGGGTACAATGTGCTAATTTCATATAGAATTAGGAATGCTTATATCACACTGGCTAATATATACCTCACCTCGTTTATTTACTTATTGTGTTAAGACATTTATGTTCTATACTAATAGATCTGACATGTACCCTTGCATTATGCACCATAGGTGTGATCCCTTCATTCTTCCACCCTTCCCCGCCAAGCCCCCCTCCTCCCTCCTTCATCTTGGACCAAAGTTGTGATCTATTCTTCATATGAAAGTGTGACCGATTGTTAACTGGTATCATAATAACACTCAGTACATTGGACATTTTTTCTTCCATTCCTAAGATACTTTACTAAGTAGGATATGTTCCAGCTCCATAAATGTAAATGTGAAAGAGGTAAAGTCTCCATCTTTTTTTAAGGCTGCATAATATTATATGGTGTACATATACCACAATTTATTAATCCATTCATGGGTCAATGGGAACTTGAGCTTCTTCCATGACTTGGCTATTATGAATTGAGCTGCAGTGAACAATCTGGTGCAAATATTTTTGTTTTAAAGTGATTTTTGGTCTTTTTGATATACACCTAGTAGAGGAATGGCAAGATCAAATGGCAGGTCTACTTTTAGATCCCTGAGTATTCTCCATATTTCTGTCCAAAAGGGACGTATTAGCTTGCACTCCCACCAGCAGTGCAGAAGTGTTCCCTTTTCTCCACATCCACGCCAACATCTCTGGTTTGGGGATTTTGTTATGTGAGCCACTATTAGTGGAGTTAAATGATATCTCAAAGTGATTTTGATTTGCATTTCTCTGGTGATTAAAGATGTGTCTGTAGGCCATGTGCCTATCTTCTTCAGAGATGCTTCTGTTCAAGTCTCTTGCCCCAAATGAAATGGGATTACTTGTTCTTTTCTTATTAATAAGTTTGAGTTCTCTGTGGATTCTGGTTATAAAACCTTTGTCAGAAGCATAACCTGCAAATTTCTTCTCCCATTCTGAGATCTGTCTGCTTGCTTTACTTACTGTGTTCTTGGCAGTGCAGAAGCTTTTTGTCTTGATCAGATCCCAGTAATGTATTTTTGATGTGGATTCAATTGACCAGGGAGCCCTCCTCATAAAGTATTCTCCCAGGCCAATTTCTTCAGATGTTTCTCCTGCACTCACTACAAGAATCTTCATAGTTTCATGTCTTTAGTTTAAATTTTTACCCAGTGAGAGTCAATTTTTGTTAATAGTGAAAGGTGTGGGTCCAGTTTCAGTCTTGAACAAGTCATCAGACAATTCTCCTAGCACCATTTGTTAAATAGGGACTCTTTCCCCCAATTTATATTTTTGATAGGTTTATCAAAGATCAAATGATGATAAGTAGCTGGGTTCATCTCTTGGTTCTCAATTCTGTTCCATACATGTACCTCTATATATTTGTGCCAATGACATGCTGTTTTGATCAATATAAATTTATAATATAGTTCCAAGTCTGGTAACGTGATTCCTCTTGACATTTTTTATTTATGATTAATGTCTTGGCTATTTGAGGTTATTGTTCTGGTTCCATATAAAATTAAGGACTATTTTTTCCAGATCTTTAAAGTATGACAGTGGTGCTTTGATACAGATTGCTTTAAATTTGTAAATTGCTTTGGGTAAAATGGACATTTGAACCAAGTTGATTCTTCCTAGCCATGAGCACGGTATGTTTTTCCATTTGTTAACATTTTCAGCTATTTCTTTTCTCAGAGTTTAATAATTCACTTTATAGAGGTCTTTCATGCACTTTGTTAGGTAAAGTCCCAAATATTTCATCTTCTTTGGTACAACTATAAAGGAAATAGAGTCCTTAACTGTTTTTATGGCTTGACAATTATTGAAATATATATAGAAGCTATTGATTTGTGAGTATTGATTTTGTATCCTGAGATGCTACTGTGTTCCTTGATAACTTCTAAGAGTTTTGTGGCTAAGTCCTGGAGTTTTCCAAATCATATCATCTGCAAAGAGTGAAAGGTTAATCACCTCGGACCATATTTTCATACTTTTGATCACCTTCTCTTGCCTGATTGCGATGGCTAAGACTTTCATTGCAATGTTAAAAAGGAATGGAGACAATGGGCAACTTTGGTTCTGGTTCCTGATCTGAGTGGAAATACTTTCAATTTTACTCCATTCAATATGATACTGGCTGTGGGTTTGCTGTAGATGACCTCTATCAGTTTAAGAAAAGTCTCTTCTATACCTATTATCTTAAGTGTACTGATTATGAAAGGATGCTGGATATTGTCAAAAGGTTTTCTGCATCTATTGAGAGAATCATATGGTCTTTTTTTTTTATTTTGTTTATGTGATGTATTATATTTATAGATTTACATATATTGAACCAATCTTGAGACCCTGGGATAAAATTCACTTGGTCATTGTGTATAATTCATTTGATATGTTGCTGGATTGTTTGCTAGAATCTTATTGAACATTTTTGCACCTATGCTTATTAAAGATATTGGTCTATAGTTTTCTTTTCTTGTAGGGTATTTTCCTGCTTTTTAAGCCTATGAAGTTGGCATGCTTCCAAGTATTGTTCAATTTTTTTCGGATTTTCATATTTCTGAGAATAAAGTTTTTTGTAGTATTCATTAAGGATTTTTTGAATTTATGAGGTGTCTGTTGTTATTTTGCCTTTGTTATTTTTGATTGATGATACTACACATTTTAATTTTCTATTTGTGGTTAGGTTGGTCAAAGGTTTATCAATTTTGTGGAATTTCTCAAAAAAACAACTTTTTGATTCATTATTCTTTTGAATAATTTCTTGTTTTCAATTTCACTTAATTCTGCCCTATATTTGGTCATTTCTTTTCTTCTGCTGGGTTTGGGGTTGGAATGTTCTTTCCTTTCCAGTTTCTTGAGATGTCCCTTTAAGTTATTGACTTCCTCTCTTTCTGTTCTCTACAGGAAGGCTTCCAACGGTATAAATTTCCCTCCCCTCTTAGGACTGCCTTTCCAGTTTCACACAGGATCTGATAATTCGTGTCTTCATTGTCATTTTGTCCCCCAAACTTTGGCATTTTCCTTCTTAATCCCGTCTATGACCTGGCTATCATTCAGCATAAGGTTATTAATTTCCATCTCTTTGTATGAGTATTCTGATACCTGTTATTGGTGAGTTCAACTTTTATTGCATGATGATCCAGGAAATACAAGGAATAATTTCTATAGATCTAAATTTGCTACAGCTAGACTTGTGACCTAAGATGTGATCAATTTTGGAGGATGTTTCATGGGCTGATGAAAAGAACATGTATTCAGTTTTGTTAGGATGAAGAGTTCTGTAGATGTCTGTTAAATTCAATGGTTGTATGGTGAAGTTTAAGCCCAAAATTTCTTTGCTTATTTTCTTACTGGAGGAGCTATCCAATATGGATGTTAAAATCTCCAACTATTAAGGTGCCGGAAGATATTAAATTCCTCATGTCTGTTAGGGTTTCCTTTATAAATTCAGGAGCATTCTGGTTGGGCACAGAAACGTCAGTAATTGACATCTAGCAAAAATCTGCCAAATGCTCTGGATTTTGCAGGGGGTAATCTTCCAGATGGCTCAGAGAGGGCAGATGAATGGATTGGGAGTTCAGGAAGGTAGAGAGAATATTAGATCAACTTTTGGCCCTGGCAAGAGACTGCCTAAGCTTGCAGGGGTATCTCTTCATGGCATGAGTCCTGGCCCTCAGTCCTTCTCTCCCTTTTGGTGAAATAAAAGGTCCTCTGTTCTCTACTCAACTCAAGCCACTCTCCTCATGGAGAAAGGAAAGTTTCCTGTTCTTTTTGGGATGGATTTTGTACCTGAAATTTCTTTCCTTGGAGTCCCAGCTTGTCACAGCAGGGGCGATGCGAAACTATCCATTTTCTCTCTCAGCTCATCTCCTGATCTTCTGCTTTATGGAGTTATCTCTGGCCATTATTTCTCCCTCTGGATGGGAGCCTCTGTCAAAACCTGGTTTGAGTTGGTCATCTTGCCTCTCTCCCTCAGAACCACTCTTCACACTGATCAGCACAATGGACCACTAGCTATGTAAAGACACCCAAAAATTAAAGGACAAAACATAACTTCCACAGTGGTGTAAAGAATAAAACTGAGCCATGGAACTCCAAGAAACAAGATGAACATCACTGCACCATATTTATAAATTCTCCCAATAAATGTAAATGTCTTGAATTCCCCACTAAAAGGTACAGGTTTGGGTGGTGCCTGTGTCTCAAAGAGGTAGGGTGCCAGCCCCGTATATCAGAGGTGGTGGGTTCAAATCCAGCCTAGGCCCAGCCAAAAACTGCAAAAAAAAAAAAAAAAAAGCTGCAGGTTGGCTGCCTGAGGGGGAGGAAACAAGCTATATATATAATGTCTGCAGGAAACACATCTACTATCTAAGAATAAAACAAGATTCAGGGTGAAGGGATAAAAAACAATATGACAGACAAAATCAAAACCAGCAGGGGTTACAATCTTATTTAAAAGTACAATTGGATTTAAACCAAGAACACTAAAGAAAGACAAAGGTGACCACTATGTACTTGGTCAAGGTAACAATACAACAAGAAGACATTTCAATACTAAATATCTATATATCAAACTTAAATGCTTCCACACATATAAAACTGATCCTAACTGACTTGAACAAGATAATATCCTACAACACCATAATAATTGGAGATGCAATACCCCTCTGAAAGACCAGGACAGATCTTCCAATCAGAAACTAAACAAAAAAAAGCAATCAACTTAAATATGATCTTAAAAGAAATGGGCTTAATAAACATATACAGAACATTTTATCCTAACAAAACTGAATACATATTCTTCTAGTTAAGTCACAGATTGTCTTCCAAAATTGATCATATCTTAAGATATAAATCAAACCTCAAAAAGTTTAAACAAAAGAAATTATACCTTTTATCTTCTTGGAACTTTAAGGAAAAAAAGAACAAATTCCAATAGAAATCTTCATCCCCACATAAATTCATGGAAACTAAACAACCTTATGTTCAATGACAGTTAGATCAAAGAAGAGATAATGAAGAATATCATTAGATTTCTTGAACAAAATAGCAATGAAGCCACAAGCTATCAAAACCTGTACAATACTGCAAAAGCAGACCAGAGAGGAAAATTTATAACATAAAGTGCTCACATACAGAAAACAGAAAGAGCACAAGTCAATAATGTAAGGAACCATCTCAAGGAGCTGGAAAAGAGAGAACAATCCAATCCCAAGCCTTACAGAAGAAAATAAATAAGCAAAATTAGATCAGAATTAAATGAAACTGAGGACAGAAGAATCATTTAAAAATAAGCTAAACAGTAAGGTGGTTCTTTGAAAAAAATAATAAAATCAATATATCCTTAAGAGAATTAAGTAGAAATAGAAAAAATCTTTATAACCCTAGTCAGAAAAGAAAAAGGGAAACTAAAAATATATAACACAAAAAAGGTACAAAAAATAATCACTGATTACAATGAAAAACTCTATGCCCAGAAATTTTCAGACACAGAAGAAATGGACTGATATCTGGAATTATACCACCTTTCTAAATTCAACTAAAAAGAGTTATAATTAGAAATTTTAAACAGACCAATTTCAAGGACCAAAATAAAAACTACAATTAAAAATATGCCAAAAGAATAATGTGTTCTACTTCCATCCAGGTTAATACAAAATATACAAAACCTCTCCCTCTCCCTTTTTTGTTAGTGGCTGTATAGTATTCCATGGTATACATATACTACAGCTTATTAATCCATTCCTGGGTTGGTGGGCATTTAGGCTATTTACACATTTTGGTGATTGTAAATTGAGCTGTAATAAACAGTCTAGTGCAGAATGGAGAATCAAGAATCCTATGTACTCAATTCTGATATGAGGACAGTTAATGACCTAGTACACAATGGGGGGTGGAAGAAGAGAAGAGCAGAGAGAGGGAAGGAGAGAGTGATGTCATGGTGTGTGACACATCTTTTGGGGGTGGGATACAATTATAAGAGGGACTTTATTTAACAAATGTGATCAATATAACCTGGTTCTTGGTACCCTCAATGAATCCCAAATAATAAAATAAATAAATAAGTAATAAAAAAGTCTATACTTAAAAAAAAATCTGCCAAAAAATAAAAGTGCTGGATGAGACAGATTTATATCAGAATTCAAACAAAATGTCAAAGAGGAGCTCAAACCTATATAGCAGAACCTATTTCAAAACATAGAGATGGAAGTATCCCTGCCAAGATATTCTATGAAGCAAATATCACCCTGATCCCCAAAACAGGAAAGTACCTAACAAAAAAGGAAAAGTACAATCCAATATCATTAATGAAAGTAAAAATATTCCATAATACCCAGAAAATATAATATAGCTACACATTAAAAAATTATACATCCTCATCAGGTGGTTTCTTTCCCAGGGATGCAATGTTGGTTCTACATACATAAATCCATAAATGTAATTTACCACATAAATAGCAACAAAAACAAAGACCATATGATTCTCTCTTTGATGCAGAAAAGGCTTTTGACAAAATTCAGCATCCTTTTTTTTTGACAAGAACATTTAAGCAAATAGGCTTAGGTTGGACATTTCTTAAACTGACAGAGGACACAGCTAATATCATATTGAATGAAGTAAAACTGAGAGTATTTCCACTCAGAACTTGAACCAGACATATATGTCCACTATTGACACTGATACTCAATATAGTGCTGGAAGTTCTAGCCAATGAAATCAGGCAAGTGAAGGATATCAAAAGTATTAAAATAATGACAAAGGAGGTCAAAATCTCACTCTTTGTAGATGATGTAATCTTATACTTAGAAAACCCCATGTTCTCAACCACAGGTCTCCTAGAAGTAATCAAAAAAATATAGATATGTTTCAGGATAAAAATTCAATGCCTAAAATTTAGCAGCCTTCATACATGCCAATAGCAGTCAAGCTGAGAATCAAATCAAAGATACAGTACCTTTTATAGCAGCTCCAAAGATGAAATACATGGGAATATACCTAACAAAACACGTGAAGCATCTCTAGTGAAAGAACTATTGAAATCCTGAGAAAAGAAATAGCATTAACAAATGGAAGAACATACCATGCCCATGGTTGGGAAGAATCAAGATTATTAAAATGTTCATGCTACATAAAGTGATCTATAGATTTAATGCAATCCTCATCAAACACACATCATACTTTGAAGAACTTGAGAAAATAGTACCTCATTTCATATGAAACCAGAAAAACACCAAAATAGTCAATGCAATTTTAAGAAATAAGAAGAAATCTGGAGGCAACACATTAACAGACTTCAGGTTATACTACAAGTCTACACTAATCAAAACAGCACGGTCTGACATAAAAATAGAGGCATAGATCTATGGAATAACATAGACAACCTAGAGATGAACCCAATCACATACCACCACCAGATCTTTAATAAACAAAAAACAAAAAAAAAGTGTACACTGGGGAAAAGAGACCTTATTTAATAAATGGTCCCAGGATAACCAGTTAACCACATGCAGAAGACTAAACCTGGACCCACATTTCTCATCACTCACCAAAACTGACTTTTGCTGGATAAATGGTTTAAATTTAAGACATAGAACAATAAAAATTCTAGATGAGGGAGGGAGGGGCAAGATGGCCAAATGGAAGCAGCTTCCGACAGAGGCTCCTGTTGAAAAGGAAAGATAACCTCCAGAAACTTCCCAATTGAGCTGAAGACTGAGAGCCCAGCTGAGAGAGAGAAGTGATCACTGCAGGTGACCTCTGCTGAGGCAAGCTGTGACTCCAAGAAACCAAGCTTCAAGCAGAAAAACTGAACTAAAGTTTTCCACCATTTTGAACTTCCAGGACAAACTTCCCCCCCTTACCTGGCACATCAGAAGCCTGACCTCTGCTGAAACTGAGATAGGAGGACTTGAGCAGTGCCCACCCTCCCTATCTAGCAGACCAGGTGGCCTGCCAGGTAAGAGACTTCAAGGCCCCACTGGGCCCCCACCAGAACCCAGGCCAGGGACTCCACCTGGAACTGCAGGGCTCCACTCCACCCCAGCCGAGGCTACCACCCCATGCAGCCAGGGACTCCTCTGGGACCCATGAGCAGCCCCAATCGGCACCTCGCTGGGCCTTGGCCAACAGCGGCTAGGAACTCCACTGGGGTTCCTGCACAGCCTGTGCCCCACCCAGCCTCAGCCCACTGCTCGCTGCAGCCAGGGACACTTCTGTGACCCCTGTCTGGTTCCCATCTGTGCACGAGGCCAACACCCACAGCAGGGAAGAACTCCACAGGGATGCCCCTCGCACAGCCCCAATTGGTGCCCCACTGGTCCGGCCAGGAACTCTGTCAGAACTCCTGCTTGGCTCCGACCTGTGCACTGCCCTGCCTCAGGCAGCCGCCCACCACAGCCAGGCACTCTGCCAGGACCCCTGCCTGGCTCCAATCTGTGCCCCACTGGGCCTCGGCTGTCACACACAGCAGCCAGGAAATCCACAGGGACCCACGCGTGGCCCCAACTGGCACCCTGCCGAGCCTTGGCCTGCTGCCTGCCATGTCCAGGGACTCTGCCAGGAACCCCATGCCAAGGCTCCGCCTGCCACCCACACCAGCCAGGGACTCCACCAGAAACCATGCAGGCCTCCACCTGCCTGCCCAGGACAGGAACTTAGAGAGCCACACAACCCACATCCTCACCTACCCTCACTGCCTCCGCAACAAATGGCCCATCTGGCCCGGGACTCAGGATGCAGTGCAACCTGTGCCCTCTCCCCAGAGCCCTCCTCCCAGCCAGAGACTGCTGGAGGCATGGGCTCCCTTTGCAAAGGCCACCGAGTGCTAGGCACTCCCAGAACCCCATACCAACCCACGCCCTGATACTTGATCCGGGCGTGCCACACTCCAGAGCTGCTCCCACAGCCAGAACTGCCTGGGTGGGGAAGACCCAGAGGAGATACACATGGTCACTCCCTACAAAGCACCAGCAACAACAGAGTGATCTTGCCGGGGTCTGATCTGGAAGAGACACCTCCCCAACTCTGAGGATGGCCATAGGCAACAGTGAAAAATAATCATGAGGCGGAATCAACAGAAAAACTCTGGCAATATGAATAATCAGAGTAGATCAACTCCCCCAAGGAACGACAAGGTAGATACAGCCCAAGATCCCTTGCATAAGCAAATCCCTGAGATGTCAGAATTTGAATTCAGAATCTGGATACCAAATAAGATCAACAGAATGGAGGAAAAAGTGGAGTTAGAATTTCAAGCAGTAATCCAAAAGATGACCCAAAAGATGTCTCAAGAATTCAATGAATTCAAAGATAAAATGTCCAAAGATTTTGACACATTGAGACAAGAAGTTGCAGCCCTCAAAAATCTGAGAAATACAGTAAAATCCCTCAGTAACAGAATGGAGCGAGCAGAAGAAAGGATCTCTGACATGGAAGACAAAGCTTTCGAATGCTCCCAAAACTACAAAGAGGAGAAATAGAAGGCAAAAACGAATCATTCTTTCAGACAGCTCTGGGATAACTCGAAGAAAACCAATATTCACCTTATAGGGATACCTGAAAACAATGAAGTGTCGTCACAAGGCACAAAGTCTCTTCTTCATGAGATTATGAAAGAGAACATTCCAGAAATGCCAAAAGTTTCTGAAATTCAGATAGCAGACAGTTTTAGAACCCCAGCATGACTCAACCTGAATAAGACATCCCCCAGGCACATCATAATTAACTTCACTAAAGTTAATATGAAGGAAAAAATTCTGAAAGCAGTCAAACATAAGAAATCCATTACATACAAGGGGAAGAATATTAGAATAACTGCAGATATATTGGCTCAAACCTTTCAAGCTAGAAGAGAATGGTCATCGACTTTTAATCTTGTAAAACAAAAGAACTTTCAACCCAGGATCCTATACCCAGCTAACTGAGTTTCATTTTTGATGCAGAAATTGAATACTTTTATAACATCCACATCTTGAAGAAATTTGCTATAACTAAACCAGCTCTCCAGGATATTGTCAGACCTATTCTCCATAACGACCAGCATAATCCTCCACCACGAAAGTAAACTCACCCAGAAACTTTTTATCTAATTTCAACTTCCACAGTGATGAAAGGATGAAATATGTCCACAGGACTTTCTAAAGATTTATCATTGCTTTCAATTAATGTGAATGTTTTAAATTGTCCTAAGAGACATGGGTTGGCTGACTGGATACAAAACTCAGACCAGATATCTGCTGCATACAAGAATCTCATCTTACCTTAAAAGATAAATTTAGACTCAAGGTAAAGGAATGTTCTTTTATATTCCAGGCAAATGGAAAACACAAAAAAGCAGGTGTTCCAATCTTATTTGCAGAAACGATTGGCTTTAAACCAACCAATGTAAAGAAGGATAAAGATGGACATTTCATATTTGTTAAAGGTACTACTCAATATGATGAGATTTCAATTATTAATATTTATGCACTCTACCAGAATGCGACTCAATTTATAAAAAAACTATAATAGACATGAGAAACTTGATTTCCTCCAACTCCATAGTAGTTGGAGATTTTAATATTCTTCTAGCATTGTTGGATAGATCCTCCAAAAAGAAGCTAAGTAAACAAATTTTAGATTTAAACTTAACCATCCAACAGATGGTTTTAACAGACATCCTACAGAAAATTTCATCCTAATAAAATTGAATACACATTCTTCTTATCACCCCATGGAATAACTCCAAAATCAATCACATCTTAGGTCACAAGTCTAACCTCAGCAAATTTAAAAGAATAGAAATTATTCCTTGCATGTTCCCTGACCATCATGAAATAAAAGTTGAACTCAATAACAACAGGAATCTTCATACTCATACAAAATCATGGAAGCTAGAGGAGCCAAGATGGCGGTCTGTAGCCAACTTTCTGCAGACGCTCCTGTCCAGAAGGAGAGTTAAAGGACAGAAATTTAGCAAGAAAGCCAACGGTTTGGAGCTGAGCCAAGAGACAAGGTCGAGGAACGCACATCAACCCT
>CAUYON010163511.1:0-27106 GCA_963573935.1 Arctocebus calabarensis | reverse complement strand
CAAACAACAATGACGGCTGCAACCAAAAAATAGCCAGGCGTTGTGGCGGGCGCCTATAGGCCCCGCTACTTAGGAGGCGGAGGCAAGAGACTCGCTTGAGCCCAGGAATTGGTGGTTGCTGTGAGCTGTGATGCCATAGCACTCTATCCAGGGTGACAGCTCGAGGCTCTGTCTCAAAAAAAACAAATAAATAAATAAAAATAAAATAAAATAAAATTCACCCCATCCCCAATCCAAATCGGATAGATTGTTGTCATTGGCGAGTGTAATGCAAGTGTCCTGAATCTCGCAGAGAGTAACTTAGGTTCTGAGGGCAGGTGCGCCGTGTCTTCAGCTCAGGGAGGCTGCGAGCGGGCATGGGAAGTCTGCCCTTGTCTAGCTCGTGGCCCTTATCCAGCAGGTGAGCTACAAGGGAGGTCCACACAGGAGAAGGTCCTGAACACCGTTATGCCCAGAGGAAATGAAGGTGGCGAGGTGCCACCAGCAGTTACATAAGCCTGACATCACTGTGAACACAGCCAGTTCCAGCCGCACCAACTGGCGCTGAAAGAAGTGGAGAAGGTGTCTAGGGAGCAAGCCTCGTCAATTTTGTCTGGCCTTACAAGAGGTTTATATTTCAGGGTTTAACTACACTTAGTAGTCTGTTTGGATACTACCAGAATTTTTAATTTTATAAAGACATAAATCTAAATTGTAAGAGCCCCTTGCCGGGAGTGTGGGCAAATCGCCAGCATCACCTCTTATTTCTCCGTTGCCTTTTCTTGCCCTTGAATTTCCGTGAAAATGAAACGCGGTTCAGAAGCCTACATGCCCCCAAATGGAACTGCTTTCTAAATTACTCCAGCTGTTTCTTACAGAATCGTTAAGGAGAAAAGGAGTCACCTGGATTTGTGATTATGTTAACTGCATTCAACGGGGGCAATTATGTGTTAAAGTGATATTTCCTACCTTATAGATTGTGAATACAAGGAAAAACTGTTCAACAGAGCTGTTCAAACCAGCCGGGCTCAGGGGCTAGAGGAGTTCGGTCTAATCGGAGGTGCTCAATCATGGTCCAGACAGCAACTTAGTAGAATTGAAACACCGGGTGGGAATTAGCGCAGACAACGTTTAAGGCATTTGCCGGTTCTAAGCTCCTGGGATTCTGGCACTGGGCCACAAGGCTGCTCCCTGGACACCTTCTCCCCTTCCCGCTCCTTTCCTCCTGCTTCATTTCCCCCCCTCCCTGTAGCCACTGTAGTTATCTTAACCATCTTCTGCTTTGCCTCTCTTTGCTATTACTTCACTATTCTCCCATTCTTCTTTGTGGCATTCAAGAGTTTACATCTCCGCTCGGCGCCTGTGGCTCAACGGGCTAAGGCGCCAGCCACGTACACCTGAGCTGGCGGGTTCGAATCCAGCCCCCGGGCCCGCGAAACAACAATGACGGCTGCAACCAAAAACAAAAAAATGGCCAGGCGTTGTGGCTGGTGCCTGTAGTCCCAGCTACTTGGGAGGTGGAGGCAAGAGACTCGCTTGAGCCCAGGAATTGGAGGTTGCTGTGAGCTGTGATGCCACAGAGCTCTATCCAGGGTGACAGCTTGAAGCTCTGTCTCAAAAAAAAAAAAAAAAGAGTTCACATCTCAATTTTAATTAATTCTAATCCTTTCCAGCTCAGACAAAAAAAAAAAAAAAAAAAATGGAGGGGAGCCCAGGTGACAGGAAACAAAAGGGAATGGGTAAAAACTAGCGATTACAACAAATGTATCAACACTGGTTAAGGACACAAGGTTTTCACATAAATGATGAAAGTGGCCAAAGTGCCGATAGTTGCGTATGCATGACGTGAAGGTTTTCATTATACACGAAATCAGAAATAAAGTAGTTTTTACATGTCTGATAAATAGCACTCACCAGCAAGAACCAAAGGAACAATTTTTGCTCATTTTACTAAGTTGTATTCTTTTGTTAAACACTCTATTCTAGGGGGTTGGTTGGAAAAAAAAAAAACACTCTATTCTAATGGGATACTGAAATTCATTCACTGGAAAAGAGATTATGTGTTTTATATATTTATGTAATATTTATTCTATGCCTGTGCTTTATATCTCAAAAATGGATTTGGAATGAATGCCACTATAAACCTACAAAGAAAGAAACAACAACAAAAGAAATACTAACTCTCATACTTTACTTATTAAAAGACTATGATGAGGAGAAAACTCACCATATACATCAAAGAGCCAATATCTATACATAAAAATTTCAAATTAAAGTATCAGTAGGAAGGGGCACTCACCTTGGCTTTATTCTTGAAGATGGACCCAGGTAATTTGTCATAATGGAGGTGAGTTGTCAAAATCCTTGGTGATGGAAATTTTTTCATTCTCTTAAAAACATACACAAAAAGTTGAAACTCTGTGTGCGTGTATAGTGAGTCACTCCTAAGTTTGGTATCTAAATGTTACTTTTAAGTACTATCACTGTATCTTCTCGTCCTCCAATTTTTTTTTTTTTTCTGACAGAGTCTCACTTTGTCTCCCTTGATAGAATACTGTGGCCTCATAGCTCACAGCAACCTCAAACTCTAGGGCTCAAGTGATTCTCTTGCCTCAGCTTCCTGAGTAGCTGGGACTACAGGTGTCCACCACAATGCTGGCTATTTTTTAGAGACAGGGTTTTGCTCTAGCTCAGACTGGTCTCGAACTCCTGGGCACAGGCAATCCACCCACCTTGGCCTCCCAGAGTGCTAGGATTACAGGTGTGAGCCACCACACCCAGCCTCTCCAATTTTTCTTTATTTCTATTTTCTTACTTTATGGGGATGAGGAATGAAGAATCATAAATATACCAATCATTAAAATCTTCTTAAACTTCTTTGTTGTAGCCTGATTACCAATTCCCAATCTTTTTTGTTGTTTTAAAAAAATTTACTGGCTGGGTGCCTGTGGCTCAAGTGGCTAAGGCACCAGCCACATACACCTGAGCTGGCAGGTTCAAATCCAGCACGGCCCGCCAAATAACAATGATGGCTGCCACAAAAAAATGGCCAGGTGTTGTGGCGGGTGCCTGTAGTCTCAGCTACTTGGGAGGCAGAGGCAGGAGACTCCCTTGAGCCCAGGAATTGGAGGTTGCTGTGAGCTGTGATGCCACAGCACTCTATCCAGGGTGGCAACTTGAGGCTCTGTCTCAAAAAAAGAAAAAAAAAATTTACCTTTACCTACAATCATATCAAATCCATTTTGTTGAAGACAGTTCAAAATCTGTGATCCACTCTTTTAATTTGATTCTCTTTTATAGTCAAGATCTTTGACAGAAATATTCAAGTCTCAATCCCTGCAAATCCATTTTGAACATCTAGGTCTTTTTTTTGTTTAACCAAGTAAAACTCTATGCAACCAAATTTCCCCACATACTTTGGAAGTCCACAGAGTCTCTTAAATGTCCGAGAAATATTTCATGAGAGCAATTCTTTTCAGTATGAGGACTAGAGGTGATTGATTCATTTTTGTTACCCTTTTCTATTAATAATTTTGAAAATGAAGTTATCCATCCTGTTTGCCAGAATTAAAGGTTTTAACTTTAAAATCAGATCTTAATGACTTCAAATTTTCAGTTCCACACTTGGGTCACTCACTGCTTGGTCCCACCTACTACATATCCACTTGTTGCAAGTGATACAATGATATTCAGATATTAACAGCCAATTGCTCTGTAAAAACTTGGTGGAGATTCCAACTTAAGGAAGAGGGCAAAAATAAGATTTTTAAAATTAAAAAAAAAACCCAACAATATAAACCTATGATACGGGCCCAAGCAGTGACCAGTAGTAATAATACCTGGTATAACCTCAAATTGTACTTGTTGGCATTTGAAGTAATTTTGCATTCATTCATAGCAATCCTCTCAGGTGGATATTGAACCCTCATTTTAGAGATTAAGAACCAGCTTCAAGGTTTTAGGTGCCATGTGCAAAGTTGGACAGGTGGTAATTTTCAGATTAAGTTCTAGGGTGCTGTTTCCATTAAACTGCATGGCCAAAAATCACATACAGACATGTGAGAAATGATTAAAGTTACTAAAAAGATGAGAAAAATATCCAAGGGGAAACTAGAAGCTAACTGTAATAAAACAAGACAAATATAATATGTTCATTAAAAGGTGTAATATAACCAAACTGGAAGCAATGTCAAGACTGTATCTTGCTTAAGGAAAAATATGTATTCTAGAAGAGGTTTTTGTAAAGTGAATAACTATTCAGTACAACTCATCTCACTGATTTCCATTGAAAAATAAATAGCGCAGGGTGGTGCCTGTGGCTCATTGAGTAGGGTGAGGTGGCAAAGGTGGCAGGTTCAAACCCGGCCTCGGTCAAAATGCAAAAACAAAAATAGCCAGGCGTTGTGGCAGGCGCCTGTAGTCCCAGCTACTCGGGAGGCTGAGGCAAGAGAATCGCCTAAGCCCAGGAGTTGGAGGTTGCTGTGTGAAGCCACAGCACTCTACCGAGGGCAATAAAGTGAGACTCTGTCTCTACAAAAAAAAAATAATAATAATAAAGGCGCATTGTATAAAGAAGTTATCTTTGGCTGGGTGTGGTGGTTCACACCTATAATCCAGCTTTTTAGGAGGTTGAGGCATGGAGGATCACTTCAGACCAGGAGTTCAAGAGCAGCCTGGGCAACATAGGGAGACCTTTGTCTCTATCAAAAATTAAAAAAAAAAAAATTAGCTGGGTATGAAGGCAGGCACCTGTAGTCCCAGCTGCTAGGGAGACTGAGGAAATGAAGATGACTTAAGCCCAAGAATTCAAGGTTACAATGAGCTATGATCAGGCCACTACACTACAGCCTGATCTGAGCAAGACCCCCTCTAAGAAAGAAAAGAGAAGGCTTGGCACCCGTAGTTCAGTGGTTAGTGTTAGGCCTAGGCTATAATGGGTTAACTCCTGGCAAATTTCTGGACTGCAAGCCTTAAGAAAAAGAAATGAAATAAGTCTAGTTCACCGCCGAGATAAATGAGAAAGTGCTAATTGATTTCTTGCTTTTAGTTCATTCCCAGTTTCTTGCTTGGCTAACTCCCTGGGAAACAAACCGGGAAGTACCAACTCTTCCCAGACTGATTTTTAAACAATGCCAGGGGGAGAATACTGAAACTAAGATGTAGAGGGGGGAAATATTAAAACAAAGATGTGTGATACATGCCTAACTAACTGCAAAATTCTGCTTCTGTACAGTGCTTGCTTGCTACCCCGCCAGGATGCACCTGGACAGCCTGCGTGCCAACCAGGAGGCAGACCAAGGCTTAAAAACCTGACCCCTTAAGCACTCGGGGCTGCTCTCAGAAACCCCAATTGGGACATTGAGGCAGTCGCCAACCGGCTCTTCAACAAAAGCCCTCTGCTGTAAATTTGGTTTGTTTGGCAGTGTGGTCTTTATGGAACTCTTGCGCACAAAAGTTAGGCCACATGCACTGGAGCTGGTGGGTTCAAACCCGGTCAGGGCCTGCTGAAAACAATGACAAAAATAACAAAAAATAACCAGGCATTGTGACGGACACCTGTAGTCCCAGCTACTGGGAGGCTGAGGCAAGAGGATTGCTTAAGCCCAAGAGTAGGAGGTTTCTGTGAGCTGTGACTCCAGGGCACTCTACCAAGGGCGACATAGACTCTGTCTCAACAAAAAGGAAAAGAGAAAGAAAAAAAAGAAGAAGAGAAGTATATTTACTCCTAGATATGTATATATGATGAAATTACAGTTAAAATACAAAATATCTTTTAAGGTCAGTGAGTGGAATCTCAGGCTGAGTCTTCCAATCTGCTACCATCCATGTTCTGCGGGTCCAGGGCTTGGTGGCACTGGACATGGGCACATTTATGAAACCTGGGAAAGTGGTGCTGGTCCTGGCTGGACCCTGTACTGGATGCAAAGCTGTCATCATGAAGAAACTTGATGGTGGCACCTCGGACCACCCCTACAGCCATGCTCTGGTGGCTGGAATTGACTGCTATCCCCGCAAAGTGACAACTGCCATGGGCAAGAAGAAGATTGCCAAGCGATCAAAGATCAAATCTTTTGTAAAAGTTTATAACTACAATCACCTCATGCCCACAAGGTACTCTGTGTCCACCCCCTTGGATAAAACTGTCCTGTGTAAGCACTGAAGTCCCAGGGCGGACCTCTTCCCACCCCCCGCGCATCGTCCCTGGGCAGGGAGCACAGCATCAGCATCCTGTCTCACGCTCTGGTCACAGAAGGTGACAGTGGGGAGGTGAGCGATGAGGACGTGACAAGTAGGGTGGCGGTACTTGATGCTTTCCCATCCCTCACACACCCCGAGTGACACGAGACTGGACAATCAAAAGTGATGTCTTCCTAGGAAAAGGCTGGGGGTCCCTGTCCGCATCCGGCCCATGTCCGTGGCTTCAGAGATGAGACCTTTTGGTTTCGGTTCACTTCCTGAGGCTTCTCCACTTACCTTTCCCTCTACTTTAAAAAAGAAAAAAAGTCTGACACACAGTGTAGTCACTAAGATTCCAAACAAAGAAGCTTGGGTTCAATTCTTACCTTTATCACTCCTTGGCCTTGGGCAAGTCTCAACAGTTTTATCTTTTGTAAAAAGGTAATAAAGTTCCTTTGCCACAAAAGAATACCCGAAAAGTGCTGAGGATATGATGAACACATAATAAATCACAGTAATTACAGAATTAGTATTATAGTTTCTGAACTTAAAACTAAAGAATCTTCAAAATGGAAGAAATCTTTCTGTGATAATTTGCCATAAGGTTAAAGTCTGTTTGTACTAACCTCATATTTTTCTGAGTCCCCACATTCAAGAACTGGGAATTCTGGATATTCATACTTTTTCTTAGAAACAGCAAATACTAATTCATTGACGATGTGGAGAATCCAATTTGAACCTATAAGAAAAATCAGAGAATAAAAGTTCACTATGGAGTCTTGACATCACAAAGAGAAGTTACTTTAGCATACATACAATAACAATTAAAATCTACAGGCATTCCCTGTTGTGTATATTTAGTTTTCTACATTGAAATAACCTAGGAAAGAAAATATGATGAAAACAGCATTTACTTATATTAATACAAAATTCAACTTATTTGTCAGTTGTCTTCTTTAATAGAGACGATGTTTCTTTTTGAATCTAGAATATATTCCTTATAGAACAATGCTGTATTACAGAAGTGGCTGTTTATTATGTCACATATTATTTTACCTTCAATTAATAAATATTTTCTGTCAGAGTATATAATTTTGATTTTATAAAAACCCAATAACAGGCTCAGCACCCATAGCACAGTGGTTACAGTGCCAGCCACATACACTGAGGGTGGCGCATTCGAACCCAGCCCCGGCCAGCTAAACAATGACAATTGCAACAAAAAATAGCCAGGAGTTGTGGCGGGCATCTGTAGTCCCAGCTACTCGGGAGGCTGAGGCAAGAGAATCACTTAAGCCTAAGAGTTGGAAGTTGCTGTGAGCTGTGTGACGCCACAGCACTCTACCCAGGGCGATAAAGTGAGACTCTGTCTCTACAAAAAAAAAAAAAAAGAAAAAGAAAAAACAAACAACAGTGGAAAGAATCCAAAGTAGGTGAGGTAAAGTAAGATAACTGAGATTTTTCATGTCTTGTCCTCCACTGATGAAAATTTGGTAAAAATATTGAGAGAAACTGGAGGACTAATGTTTGACCCTGAAAAGTAATGTATTACATGGAAATTGAAAGAGTGGCCAAACTTTTGCCTTTTATACAGAATTAAGATGGAGACCTTTGCTACAGTTGCGCTTGATGCTGACCAATGTGGAGAGGGTGGTTCTCCTCGCCCTTGTGCCCTTGTCCTGGGACTTCCGCTGAGTTCCAGCCCCACCCAGCATCTGTCCCCTTCCACCATCTGTCCCCCATCCTGGCCTTTCAGACAGACTTCTCCCCTCAGACACTGGAGTTATAAACTCTAGCAGTTCTGGTTACCAATTTTACAACCCTGCTTTTCTGCCGTCCGGCCAGCTTCCAGCAGAGATGAACTGCTCTCTTCCCACCTTTGTCTCAGACCCTCCCACACCGCTCACTACGAGAAGGCACTTGTGGGATTTGTGATTTACCACACTTCGGATACGATGCAAGCACAATGTCATCGCTTCTCGCTTCAAAGGTGTCCAGGGCTCGGAAAGTTTCGAAGGTGCACATGGTGACTGGGTAAGGAATCCCCTGATAGGTGAAAAATAAGGAAGAAAGTGCAGTTTCTTGTGACTTTTCCAAAGCTTCATCAATGAACTCAATAAATTTGGACTTTTCAGCCATGGTGGCTCTCTGATAATGAACCTGCTCTGAGGTTGTCCAGAGGCAGTGATTGCTTTTAATGGAGGTGGAATTAAGGGCTCCTCCCATTCACGTGAAAAAGAAATCATTTAATTCCCACCCCACCCTCCCTTTTTGCATATCCTCCTCTGACAAAAGGTAAAGCACAGGTGCAAAACAAGCTGAGGATCAGGGAATCTTAGCCCAGGGGTTGATTACATTCTCCACAACTCACACTGTGTCCCTGACCTCTTTTTGTAACTGGATAGGAAAGAGTGCATTACTGTTTAGGCAACCCACCCAGTGAGACTGAGAATGGAATCTTCTAACGGAAGAACATCAATATTAAATATCTAACAAATAGGTATTTAGTTGAGTCAGGCATCCAATTTTCTTATTGGCAATTCACAGAATGAAACTTCAGCACTCTGCTTGTGTTTTCCACGCACATCCTACGTGGTATTACAAGGAAGCAAAGGGATTGTGAAGTAGTTTGGTGAAGAAGAAAAGAGCCCAGATTTGGGGACAATCCTGGCACCATGCTCAGATCGGTCATTTACTGGGTCCATAGAGTTGAACATCAAAAGACCTGAGTTTGAATCTTGGTTCTGCCATTTACTAGTTGTGTTACTCTGAGCCAATAATAATGTACCTCTAACAGTTTACGCCTGGAGATTAACAGATCATAGCTGTTCTTCTGTACCTGTTAAACCACATGGCTGTGTGGTTCATAGCAGGGAGAGACTTTGTGAAGACGAGCACACAGTGCCATGGTGTCTCCAGTCCTCTGAGCTCCGTTCCCCGCTGGTCAAACTCTCTAGAGTGAGATGCCCACTCTCTAGGGCAGAGTCTTCCCCCCCAGCCTCTCTCCCTTTTTCCTTTGGGTGGGTCGGCCTACATCTCTCATCTTCCTTGCAGCTCCCTGTTGGCCCTATGATTAGTAGAACGGAAGCAGAAGTGACACGTGTGAGTACTGGGTCATATCCTTAGAACAGGGAGTTGACAGCTCTCCAGTCTTCAATATTTCCTTTCCCACACCTGGACAGCAGACATGGGGCCGGTCATCTAAACTTGCTAATTCAGAGGAAAGTAGCATTCCAGGGGATGGTAGACCAGAAAGACAGGAAACCCAGCTCACTGGACAGCCTCAGGAAACAGAGTCTCCGCTCCACCACCCACACCGTAGACCAAACCTCTTTTTGTAACTGGGTATGAAAGAGTGCAGTTGATTATCTTGTTTGAACCACTAACTTGTCAGAATCTCTTTCTTTGTTACAGAAGTTCAGCCTACATCTTACCTAGAACATTCTCTGTGTCGAAATTGGCTTCTTGTTAAGTCAAATTGCCATAAAATACACTGTACGTTTCTTCTCATTTTATTTCCCATTCTCTTTTCCATGTCATTCTTTTTTTCCTACTCCCATTTCTTGTTCCCAAACCCTAAGAACATAGTTTTTTTCTACTATGTTTACTTTCCCTAAACCAGTGCTAACCAGTTAAGTTAGCCCCAGTCATGCATAGTTACCTGGCTGTATAGTCATTTATATATCAGTTAAAAGGTAATAATAATGTATATTATTGAGCACTTGTGTGTGCCACAACCTCTGCCAAACTGGTAAGATTACTTAGACGATTTGAAATAGCTTCATAAAGGCCCTATGAAATGAGTGTTTCTTTGTGATCATCTGACAGTTTTGTTAATGGAGGCCTAAAGGGGCTAAGCGACTTCTCAAGCTTATAGAGTCAGCCCTTGGAGGAGCAGGGATTGGAACTCAGGCCAAAAAGCAGAGATTACAGAGGTTGTGGATTTCCTTGTTAGAGCCCGTGCACTCTTTGGTCCTACAAGAAACAAGGCCACAGGGCTTTTCACTGGGAAAAAAAGAAAATCTTACCTTTTGAAGAGAGAGGTTTTTATGGCCACAAGGGAAATATTAATACATTTCCTGGGTTCTAGACATGCTATTTAGTAATAGAATTTTGGGACAAACACTATATTCAAGGTATACACTGATTATACGATACATTTCATTTTCAGAAATGTAAACGTTGAAACATATGTCTTTGAATTGATGAAATTTTCTATGTCAATAGGTAGCATTTTACTGAGGCAGGTCGTGGATGTGAAAGACTGGATGTGCTGTCCAGGCTGGATTGCGGTGGTGGCATCAAGCTCACAGCAACCTCAAACTCCTGGGCTTGAGTGATCCTCAAGTAGCTGGGACTATAGGTGCTTACCACCATAACTGGCTAATTTTTAAATTTTCTGTAGAGACAGGGCCTCTCTTGTTGCCCAGGCTGGTCTCTTAGCCTCCTGGCCTCAAACAACCCTCCCTGCTTCAGCCTCCCAGTGAGCTGGGATTACAGGTATGGCATCTGGCGGAGAGTTTTATTATACCAATTTACAGAAGGGAAAAGACTAAACAGAGAGGGTTCTAGGCTAGGAATAGGTATCTGGGATTGGTTATATTTGTTAATATTTATTTTTTTTAATTCAATAAAAATGGTTTATGAAACAAAAACCACAGTCTCTGAGTATCCTAATACTTTCGTGTTTCATATACCACTCCCATGTGAAGGCCTATTACCTTACATAATGATGAAATGACATTCACTGGAGTTGGGAAGGTGTGTTTAATAATCTTCCTCAAAAAAAGAAGAGCAGGACTGGACTCCCTGCCAATCAGTTCAGGGGGATAATCCCCTCTAAGATTATAGAGTCTTTGTTTCCCTTGGGTAAGGTAGAATTTACAACATTAATCCAAACCTGGTTTTTGTTTACTTGCTTTTGGGAGTAAAACATTGGAAAAGACAACGGGCTGAGTCCTGCTCTGACACTAATGCCTGTAATTATAGGAGGATTTGTAAGGCTCTTTGGGATTGGTAATGTGAGCTCTGATTCTTATTAGTCTCTCAAGGCTTAAGTCAACCTATTAACCTTATAGTTTGACACGCTCAACTCTTAATTGTCTGGTATGCATGATGGGGGAGGGAGGACACAGAATAAATAGTTGTAAAATAAGACACATTGTGTGGTATATTTGCCCATCGTATGGATGACTGCAGGAGGGTCACATGTTATGTGAAAAGCCCCAGCTTCCCATTCTGCTCCTGAACCTTCTCTGCGTTTGGGATAAATGGCTGCAGACTTCTTAGACTTCACCTGCTGTGTCCTGGCTGCTACCTGGAGGCAGCTGCAAGGGAGGCTTATTCAAAGTTCCTTTCCTTGGAATTAAAGAAATCATTCCTCGGGTGCTGCCTGTGGCTCAAAGGAGTAGGGTGTCGGCCCCATATGCCGGAGGTGGTGGGTTCAAGCCCAGCCCCAGCTGAAAATTACAAAAAAAAAAGAAAAAAAAAATCATTCCTCTTGCCCTCTTTCCTTTTTCTGGGCTAAGGACAACCACCACCCCCTGCAAAAAAAAAAAAAAAAAGAAGAAGAAGAAGAAGAAAGAGAGAGAGAAAGAGAAAACATGAAAAAAAATGTCTATGGTGTGTGAAATCAGTTCAGCAGCACAGGGATGGTTTGGAGAGCAGGTGAGCCGGCCCCTCCTAAACTGTTTTCCTTGCTATGGAGCAGGCCCCCTTCAGGATGAAGCTGTGCTTTTTCCTACCAAGAGATGTGCAACTTCTCAGTGTGGTTCAGTATTAGAATTTACCTTGGAATCTCTCCAGAGAAATTTAGCAAGGCCTTTTTTTCAAAGTCTTTTCAGTGACTCTGTGTCTTCAGAGATAAGAATGGTCCTTTCCTGCAGGTCCATGGAGGGAACCTCTTGAATGAGGGCTTATGACCCGCTTTAGAGGAAGGTCAGAAAATCCTTCCCAGGATTTATGACCTGCTTCAGGGAGAGGGGCAGGTGGGGGTGGGGGAAGGTGAGCGTGACCTTTCTGCTTCTGGTGCTTTCTCAAATGCCAAGCTGCTGTATTTTAGGGTGGTATGTCCTGAGCCCCATCACCTCCTAATATGAGGGTGATAGAGGAGCACTTTGTTATACTGCTAGTCACAGTGCCTGGCCACTGGGACAACAGGAGTCCTGTACTCCCCGCACCATCTCTCCCGCAGGGACTAGAGCCCATGGCTGTACGCTGCACTGTGTCCTGTGCTCTTCTGCAGGGAAGGCTCAGCCATTGCCAACACCTTGGCCCCCATTGTCTAGTAACATCCAGCAGCAAAGGCTCATTAGAGACTAGTCTGCAAGTCTCATGTCAGAAAAATGAAAGAGCTTTGCCTTGAGGATCCCTGCCAGGTTCACTAACTCCCCTTTCTTTTTTTTTTTTTTTTTTTGAGACAGAGCCTCAAGCTGTCCCCCTGGATAGAGTGCTGTGGCATCACAGCTCACAGCAACCTCCAATTCCTGGGCTCAAGTGAGTCTCTTGCCTCCGCCTCCCGAGTAGCTGGGACTACAGGCACCTGCCACAACACCCAGCCAGTTTTTGGTTGCAGCTGTCATTGTTGTTTGGTGGACCCGGGCTGGATTTGAACCGGCCAGCTCAGGTGTATGTGGCTGGTGCCTTAGCCCGTTGAGCCACAGGCCCCGAGCCCTAACTCCCCTTTCTTTGAGGTGAAAATGAAAGAAGGGACAGCAAACTTTTATACTTGTTAATACGGAGAGCCTTTGCACCTGTGGCCACTACAGAAGCCTGGGACCAGAAATGCACTGCCCCCAACAACAGAGTAAGAGTTCCGTTTAGCCCTTGGCCTAACCTTATGGCCAAATATACCTTGCCTTAAAATGTGTTTGTGAAATCCATAGTGGGGATAGGATATGGACAAAATATATATGAACATGTCCAGTTTTGTGCAATACTGGGAAAATCCCTCTTCAGTTAATAATCTACTCTTACTGTATGTCTACTCGCTAGCAGAAATAGTTACATTTCTAGACAATTATTTTAGTCTTTCTTATCAACATTTGTAAAGTTTTTAGAAATTTTTTTCATTCTGAACCATTCCAGTGACTTTTTCATTTTGCTTTGTCATTGGTACTTTTAACAACGATGCTCAGGTATTTCAAACTAATGTAAACAGAGCCTCGCTGTGGTCTAAATGTCTATGTCCTCCCCAAATTCATACTCCCTATGGTGAAATTCCCAGGGTAATGGTATTAGGAGGTGACTAGGTCATGAGCGAGTGTCCTCATGAATGGGATTAGTGTCCTTGTAAGAGACCCCAGAGGGATCCCTGCCCTCTCCACGGTGTGAGGACACAGGAAGAAGAAACCCGACAGCTGGCTCTAACCAGACACCAAGTCTGCTAATGCCCTGATTTGGGGTTTCTTATCTTTCAGAACTATGGGAAATCCATTTCTGTAGATTACAAATCACCAGTTTATGACATTTTGTTATAGCATCCTGAGTGGACAAAGACAGGCCTGGAAGCTCAGGACACCCAATAGTGTCTTAACTCAGCAGTCCCCAACCTTTTTGCCACCAGGGACTGCTTTCATGGAGGACAATTTTTCCACAGATGGGGTAAGGCAAGTGCATTAGATTCTCTTAAGCACACAGCCTACATCCCTGGAAT
Organism: Arctocebus calabarensis; assembly: GCA_963573935.1. Lineage (NCBI taxonomy): Eukaryota > Metazoa > Chordata > Mammalia > Primates > Lorisidae > Arctocebus > Arctocebus calabarensis. Next base: position 13,296 of record CAUYON010163511.1, on the reverse strand, counting down.
GGGTTTGCGCTCCCGTGAGAATGAACGCTGCGGGGGTGTGACGGGAGGCGGAGCTCGGGCAGTGACGCAGGGATGGGGGCAGCTGTAAATACCTCACCTTCTGCTGTGCTGCTTGCTTCCTAGGAAGGCACAACCAATCTGCAGCCTGGCGGTTGGGGACCACAGTCTTGACTGATAATTTATAAAATGTCTAATGGAAGGCATGGCAGTTGCTTTTAATATGAAAAGTATTCACTATAGGTAAATCTTTGAATGGGAATACTTTTTTTTTTTTTTTTTTTTTAGAGACAAAGTCTCACTTTGTCGCCCTTGGTAGAGTGCTGTGCTGTCACAGCTCACAGCAACCTCCAGCTCTTGGGCTTAGGCGATTCTCTTGCCTCAGCCTCCTGAGTAGCTGAGACTACAGGTGCCCACCACAAGGCCTGGCTATTTTTTGTTGCAGTTTGGCTGGGGCTGGGTTCAAACCCGCCATCTTTGGTATATGGGGCTGGCGCCCTACTCACTGAGCCACAGGCACCACCCTGGGAATACATTTTTAAAGACTGTGGATGTTTTACGCATTCTCCCCTTCTTAACTACTGTCCTTGAAGCAGAAAAAAAAAAAGAAAAAGAAAAAGAAAAAGACTGTGGGCGTCCCAGTTGGATGGAAAGGGGAACCTAGTGTAGGTGATGCCTGGGGATAGAGTTCTGAAAAGTTTTGAGAAAAAAAGTTATGACAGCAAAAACAATAACAAATAATAAGAAACATGGTGCAGGAAGAGACCGTATGAGAAAAGTCTGACAGAAAGTCAAATATATAATATTAAACAGAATGGAGGTTCAAGCAGAGACCGTTTTTCATACAGCCAATGTGCAAAGCCCAAACTTTAAGAGGCTCTGGCAGAATTGACATAGTGGAAGAGATTGTTTGGGGTTCTGGATCTGTGTAGATCTGAGTGATCTTGACTAATAATGACTTGATTTAAATGCATATAGTCTTTGCGTCCACATTTTGCAATTTGTAATAGGTTAGTTGTGTAAATAAACACATAGCCTGGACTATGGGGGTGGGCGGGATAGGAAAACTGGGGCAGTCACTTAGCACCCCTCAGAGGCACTTCCTTTTCCTGGCTTTGGCAAAGTCAGCTCTATCATCCCTTCTCTCAAACATTCATGAATTCCTCATTGTTACTCAACATCAGTTGTTTATAAATACATTTACACCCTATCCATTCCCCGCCCCCTAGACTGGAACTTCAGTGAAGGTAGATCTGTGCCTGTTTGGGATTTTCTAGGCTTTGTCTTGCACGAGGCACGTGATAGACCTTTATCTCTCTTTCTCCTCCCTCTCCTGCCCTTTTGGTCATTCTCCTCTTGCTGGGCTTACCTAGTAGTCAGTGCTTCTCAAATGTTAATTTGCAAACTTACTGTCTAGGGATTTGGGTAAAATGCAGATTCTGATTCAGTAGGTCTGTAGAGCTAGCACATTTTCAGGTGCTGCCTGAATCAGTGTTGCTCTGAGGCTCCCACTTTGGGTTACGGGGTATAGAAAGACAATCCAGCACAGGCTCAATCCAACGTCTGTCTCTTTTGCTAGCTGTTTGTGCTTGCCCTCTCTCTTTTATTTATTTTTTATTTTTTTATTGAATCATAAACATATAGATCATGTATACATTAATGCATTTATGGGATACAATGTGCTGATTGCATAATTAGGAATGCTTACATCACACTGGTTAATATATACCTCATCTCATTTACTTAATTACTGTGGTAAGACATTTATACTCTATACTAATAGGTCCGACATGTACCCTTGTATTATGCACCATTGGTGTGATCCCACCATTCACCCTCCCTCCATCTGACTTCCCCCCCTCTCCTCCCAGCCCCCCATCTTCCCTCCTTCATCTTGGGTCATAGTTGTGATCTATTCTTTATATGAAAGTGTGAGTGATTGTAAATTAGTTTCATAATAGTACTGAGTACATTGGATTTTTTTTCTTCCATTCTTGAGATACTTTGCTAAGAAGAATATGTTCCAGCTCCATCCATGTAAACATGAAAGAGGTAAGTCTCCATCTTTTCTTAAGGCTGCATAATGTTCCATGGTACACATATACCACAATTTATTAATCCACTCATGGGTCAATGGGCACTTGGGCTTCTTCCATGACAATCTGGTACACATATGCACTTCCAGTGCAATCTGGTGCACTTTTGTTATAAAGTGATTTTTGGTCTTTTGGATATACACCTAGTAGAGGAATTGCAGGATCAAACGGCAGGTCTACTTTTAGATCCCTGATTATTCTCCATATTTCTTTCCAAAAGGGATGTATTAGTTTGCACTCCCACCAGCAGTGCAGAAGCGTTCCCTTTTCTCCACATCCAGGCTGACATCTGTAGTTTTGGGATTTTGTTATGTGAGCCACTCTTACTGAAGTTATATAGTATCTCAAAGTGGTTTTGATTTGCATTTCTCTAATGATTAAAGATGATGAGCATTTTTTCATATGTCTGTAGGCCATGCACCTATCATCTTCAAAGAAGCTACTGTTCAATTCCCTTGAAATGTCATTACTTGTTCTTATTAATAAGTTTGAGCTCTCTGTGGATTCTGGTTATCAAACCTTTGTTAGAAGCATAACCTGCAAATATCCTCTCCCATTCTGTGGGCTGTCTGCTTGCTTTACTTACTGTGTTCTTGGCTGTGCAGAAGCTTTTTAGTTTGATCAGATCCCAGTAATGTATTTTTGGTGTTGCTTCAATTGAGGGGGAGGGGTTCTCCTCATAAAGTATTCTCCCAGGCCAATTTCTTCAAGTGTTTCTCCTGCACTTTCTCCAAGAATCTTTATAGTTTCATGTCTTAAGTTTAAGTCTTTTATCCAGAGAGAGTCACTTTTTGTTAATGGTGAAAAGTGTGAATCTGGTTTCAGTCTTCTACAAGTCACCAGCCAATTCTCCCAGCACTATTTGTTAAATAGGGAATCTTTCCCCAGTTTATATTTTTGATAGTCTTATCAAAAATCAAATGACAATTTTTTGTTGTTGCTGCAATTTGGCCAGGGCCGGGTTTGAACCCACCAGCCTGGGTACATGGGGCCGCCCCGTTCCTGCTTGTCCTCTCTTAAAGTGTGTTACTCACAGCACCTATTATATAGGGGAATTGTGAGGATTAATTAAAATAACGTGTGTAGGCCATATTCAGATGAGTTCCGGGTCAGAGCCCAATAAATGGTTAATTACAACCGCGGGAGGAGCGAAGGCCTCCCACTCACCCACGCGCACGCGCATTCCGCATCCCTCGCGCATGCGCTTCAGGTAAGGCTTCTGCGCGTGGCTCCCTTACGGTGGCCTAATTGGGGGCTCGCCGATTTGGCGAATAGGGCGGGCTTTTCTATTGGGGAGACCTTGACTAAGTTCTGGGGTCGTGCAGAGGACACTCGAGTGTTACTGTCCCCAGTTGGCCGCAGGCGAGCCTTTCCGGGTCGCTAGGCGACCTGGTGCCCTGCTCACGCTTGTCGGCTGCAAGCCGGGCTCGGGGGCCTGGGGAGCACCGGGGACAGCGGGGAGCACGGGCTGGTTCCTGACCGTGGGAACCTGGAAGAAACCGCTGCTGTTAGTGAGACCCAGCGAGGCCGTGCAGAGAAACGTTGGTCCCGGCTAGACTGGGGCCCTGCTGTCCGGAATCGTGTCCTGGACTTGCGCCGCGGACGGCCCATCCGCGCGGAGAAGCGGCCTGGGTCCAGCGCGGCGCATAGCGTTGCGCGTGTCTTGAGCCTGTGTACCCGGGTCAGCGCCTCACCCAGTGTCACGCAGCCCTGCCTTGAACTTGGCAGAGACTGCTTCATTTTAAACTTCTACACTCCGCCCTTCTCCAAAACCTTGTCGTCTTGTGCTGAGAAGACGCGGGGCTCCCGTGTGTCCCGCTCGCCACATAGTAAACCTCACTTTGGGGTGGACGAGGCTGCCCTGCTGGTCGGTGCCAGCGGGCGTTATCAGACCATAGAAACACCACTCCTGAAGAGAGGGGCTTCACCTGTAAAATGTATACGTGTATATATTTTAAAAAGGTAAATTCTTAATTATAGAGTTATTCATACTATATTTTGAACCCTTAGCATCGCCCTCTTACAGCAAAAATTTTATGTGGAACCGGCTGCAGCAGGCTTTTTTTTTTTTTTTTCACACTTTGAATACTGAAATAGATGTGCATTTAGCATGACTTATTTTCTGTCGGTAATGTGCAGCATTGTAGTCAACAGAGCACAATCCTCCCTACCTACCTCCAGGCCGCTTGGTGATGGGTAGGTTCTTTTGTAACTTACTTTGCTTCATTTCTTTTATGTAAGAATAATAAAGTTTTAATCTTTGGTCCACAGGGTGATCACATTATCAGAAAGAGAAAAGGGAGTAGGGACATCTGGTAAGGATATTAGCAGGATAATCCTAGGAAAGGATGGTATTTAATTACCCCCCTCTGTTGGGCATTGTGAAGAGGGAATGGGGTAAATGCCTCAGTCTGAGATTAAAAATAGTGGTTCTGTTCTTGACTTGGGAGGCAGAGTAAAAACTTGGGTTTACATTTCATACTTTGAATTATGTATTTAGCCAGGCGTTGTGGCAAGTGCCTGTAGTCCCAGGTACTGGGAGGCTGAGGCAAATTGCTTAAGCCCAAGAGTTTGAGGTTGCTGTGAGCTGTGACACCACAGCAGTCTACTGAGAACGACATAGTGAGACTGTCTCAAAAAAAAAAAAAAAAGAAAAAAAGTTATGTATTCTATTTTCTTTTTTCCTGCAGTTTTTGGCCAGGGCTGGGTTTGAACCCGCCACCTCCGGTATATGGGGCAGGCACTCTACTCCTTTGAACCACAGGCGCTGCCCTATTCTGTTTTCCTATTATCTAGCCCTTTACCCTGTTTAATTTTAAAAAAGAATAAAGACTCAAAACCTTTTTGTTGATTAGCTTTTATTTTGATGAGAGGGCCTCTTGAATTTTATCTTTTTTTTTGGTGCTTTATCTAATCATGTCTTTGGCTAATTGTACCCTCACGCATGGAGACTGACCACTAGGTATGTAGGACATTATCTTGTTCTTTGAAGTCTTTCTCCTACACAGATAAACCATTCAAACTGTGGGAATGAATTGAAGTTATTTTTATAGAAGTGGCATTAGAAGTTTAAATATGCTGATTCAGGTTGACACATTTTGTTATTGTTAAATTTAGGAGGACTCGCACAATGGAGCCACGGGCAAAGAAGATCTTTAAAGGAATTTTAGTAGCTGAAGTTTTGGGCCTTTTTGGAGTATATTTTTTATTTAATAAGATGAACACAAGCCAAGGTAATCAGAAGTTAATGCTTTCTAGAGGGTATATAGTTTGCTAAAAGCACTTTTAGATGCTAAATAATGGCATTTTTGGAGAAATTGCTTTTCCATACTGAAGGTATTAAACGTTTTATGGGCAGAAGGGAAATTGAAGTATTCATTATGGTAGACTATGATTCTCATTTCTCCCTTAAAAATGTTGCTTATAGACTAGGGAAATCGTTTTGACACCTCCAGGGGTTTTACTAATTGGGCTTAGTTGGGAGTGCTGATGGAGGAAGCTTAACCTGCCCGTTACACTTTATTGGTAGACCCAAAGTAGGAAGTAGCATCACTGTTTTTTCCGAGTCACCAGTTTTCTCAGGGTAGGGTATTCTGTGCACTAATAGAGGGCACTAAAAGTCTTTCTCATGCTGTCACTGAAAGTGCTTTAACATTTTGTGGGGAGAAATATATTAGAACTCTCAACTTTTTATTTTTTAAGACAGAGTCACTCTGTGGCCCCTGCTGGAGTGCCATGGGATAATCATAGCTCAGGAAAACCTCAAACTCTTGAGCTCAAACAATCTTCTTGCCTCAGCCTCTCCTGAGTAGCTGATAGCTTAGACTACAGTCATGCACTATTATGCCTAGCTAATTTTTCTGTTTTTTGTAAAGATGGGGTCTTGCTCTTGCTCAGGCTGGCCTTGGGGTTGGCCTCCCAGAGTGCTAGGATTCCAGGCGTGAGCCACCTTGCCTGGCCACCATCAACTTCTTAACTGGTTTATGCCTCATATTCCATTATTAGAACAGTAGTGATGTGGAAGTTATTTATATCCTAGTATTCAGGGTCATCGCTGAGGTTTGATTTTTCACGGTTCTGCCTCCTGAGGGTACAAATTATCACATGGAGCATTGAGTTAGTTATTGCTGCAGATACTGGCATGCTGGGAGCTTGTCAAAAAGTCATGCAAAAATTTAAACTGTCACTTCCTCAAATTACTTAACTAGGAATACAGGATAGCTAGTGGATAGTAAAAAAAAAAAAAATCTCTGTACTTTTGCCTAAAGGCATGTTGGCTCAGGCCTGTAATCATAGTACTTTGGGAGGTAAAGGCAAGAGGATCACTTGACCCCCAAGAGTTTGAGATCGCAGTAAGCTGATGACACCACTATACCTGAATCCAAGCAATAGAGAGAGAGATCCTGTCTTAAGCAAAAGTAAATCAAAACTCTCCCCACACAAACCAAAAACCTCTATACTATCAGACTCTAGGAAGGATATAAAGAAAACATCTTAACAGTATTGAAACGCAATTTCAAAAACTATATGATCTTTTTTTTTTTTTTTAGCCTCAACAGAAAATTCTTTATTTTATCCAAAACAGCACAATAAAAACATCCCCAACAATACATAAACCTATATATAAAATATAGACTATCTCCAGTATTTTTCCTTTATATGGTAGCACACCAGCATTTGCAAGAAAACATATTGGTAAAAACTGTATGATCTTGAAGGATCTTAAAACAAATTTCTAATCTATTTGATTCCCACCACATAAACTCTAATGCTAACATTAAATTGTGACTTTATGTGATGAATTTCTGATCGTGACTAATTTCAAGACTTCTTTTTTCATCAGATTTCAGGCAAACAATGAGCAAGAACTTTCCCTTGATCTTGGAAGGTAAGCTTTTCCTTAAGTAAAAATAAAAGTATAAATTACCCTTCAACAGTATTATTCCCATCTATTAGTTTCTTCTGAGAAAGTTCTTATCTGGAGTTATCTAGAAGTACCTAGATGAGGAGGGCACAGTTAGGTTGAGAGCTACATTCTTAAATCTTCCCAGTGGTTAAAAACAGACTTTGGTAGCTGGGCATTGTGGTGGGCGCCTGTAGTCCCAGCTGCTTGGGAAGCTGAGGCAGGAGAATCCCTTAAGCCCAAGAGTTTGAAGTTGCTGTGAGCTGTGATGCGACAGAACTCTACCCAGAGCAACAGTTTGAGACTGTCTCAAAAAAAAAAAAAAAGAAAAAAAAAAAAAAGATACATTTTGGAATGGGACATATCTGAGGTGGTGATGGAATGGTTTTAAAAGATCATTTTTGTCTTGGTTTGCTAATTTCTCAGAGCTGTTTCTTTAAGTAGAGATAAGGTGTACCTCCATGGGACTGTTATAGGACTGAATAAGATGACCTCATGTACTTACTTAGCACAGTATCTGGTATAAAGTGGCAATAAAGTGTTCACTACCATGATAAGGAGAGATGGTAGAGCTTATACATGTATGTATATATACGTAATCCTGTTGTCCTCTTTTTTATTATGTAACAATATGGCAGAAGTTTTTCTCATATAAGTTTGGTAACACTTTTATGTAACTATATAGGTAACAGCTATTTTTATTTCTAGTGTATTACAGATCCATTGAACAGGCTGGAATGTATGGAATCAGGCAACAAGATCAAGAAAAATGGTTGAACAGCAAAAATTAAAAGTAGAATTTTAATTTATAATTTACATTACTTATTTTCTTTGCTTTTTAGTTTTATGAGTGGTTTTCAGCCTCTTCTTCTTGAAATTTTTCTTTCTTTTGATGATACTTTTGACATCTCTGTTGTGTAGCCAGTCATCACGTTCAGCCTCCCATCTAAGCTGTTTGAGACCTGTGGGAGGAGAGTAAAACATGAGCCTACCACTGCACTGAAGACTCTGGGCAGTCACACAGAACATCCTAATGAGCAACAGGAACTTCTGCTATGGCCTACAGTTTCCCACCCACTAAGCATATCAACTGCTATTTTGTTGCTTTTCTTCTGTAGTGATTATCAAAAACTGTTTTATAGGGTGGCACCTGTGGCTCAATGGACTAAGGTGCCGGCCCCATGTGTCGGAGGTGGCAGGTTCAAACCTAGCCCTGGCCAAAAACTGCAAAAAGAAAAAAAACAAAAAAACAACTGTTTTATAAATAAATAAATGACTAAGGAAGGAAAAGGAACCAATCCTCTGAGGATCGTCTTTCCTTTTCTTTCACCTCTTTTACTGGTGAAAGAAAAACCAGCAACAATATCAGAAATATGTCTTTAAAACATCCAGTTAGCAAACTCATGTTACATAAAAATAGGCCCCCTTCCTAAAAAAGCCACAGTACTTTTTGTAGTCTATACTCTTTTTTGCTGTGTTCTTAATACATTTTAATTCTTCAGGCTCTCCCAAGAGGGAGAAGAAAAAGCCATCCTTTCCAGGTTGTATGTTACCATAAAAAGGTCCTCCCCATGGGGCGGTACTTGTGGCTCAAAGGAGTAGGGCACCGGCCTCATATACCAGAGGTAGTGAGTTCAAACCTGACCCTGGCCAAAAACTGTAAAAAAAAAAAAAGTCCTCCCCAAATAGTCAGATCTTCTGAATTTCTAAGTCAAAGCTAGTTTTTAAAACAGTAATAAAAAATTCAGATTACTTACTGGCATTATCTTTGTTAGCCATTGCATTCATGCCAATGTTATCAAACTTGGATCCCATGTTTTCATCTAATAAGTGGCCAAACTTAAAGGAAAAAAGGGTAAATTGATTAGGAAACTTAAAATTGTAGAACAGCTAACTACTTAAAGCAGGTCATTGGTCTTACCTCTTCAGCAGATACAAATAGGCTGGAGTCATTCAGGTTTCTTTTCTTTTTTTTTCTTGGTCCTGAAAAAATTGTAAGCCTAGATTACTTAATTATAAATCTAATGATTTTGAAAAAATGTGATTCTTCCAACATGATTTTGTTAAAAGATTATTTCTGGGTAAAAATACACAATAATTACGTTGTAGCACTATTAGGTAGTTGGCATTTAATGAAAATAATTTAAGACTTAACATATGGTTTTTATCCTTGCTTTTCAGATTGGAACATTAATCAAAATTTACTTTAATACTAGTAGTGAAAATAAAGAGGTTCTCCTAAAACTCACCTATAGTTTTGAATATATAAAAGTTTTCAAAATAGACAATAAGCAAACTATTTTTAATACTTAAATTCACATATTTAAGATCTTTTTTTTGAGATAAGAGTCTCACTTGGTTACTCTCAGTATCAGAGTGCCGTGGCGTCTTAGCTCACAGTAACCCCAAACTCTTGGGCTCAAGTGATCCTCTTGCCTCGGTTTTTCTATTTTTAGAAGACATGGGGTCTTGCTCTTGCTCAGGCTGGTCTCAAACTCCTGAGTCCAGGTACTCCACTGCCCTCGGCCTCCGCCTCCCAGAGTGTTAGGATTACAGGTGTGAGCCACCGCGCCTGGCAACACACTTTCTTTATCCATTTATCAGTTAATGGATATTTGGGTTGTGTCCACTTTATAACATTAATGAACAGTGCTATTATGAACAAGGCTGTACATAGCCTTGTATCAGGGTCATTTCTCAAGTTTATTTTTATTTTTGTCCCTAGTACTACACTGTTTAAAATATATATATGTATATATATATGTTCTGAGACAGAGTTGCACTTTGTGGTAGTGCTATGGTGTCGGCAACTTCAAACTCTTGGGCTTAATGAACCCTCTTGCCTCAGGCTCCCCAGTAGCTAGGATTACAGGTGCCCACCACAATGCCTGGTTAGTTTTTCTATTTTTAGTAGAGATGGGATCTAACTCTTGCATAGGTTGGTCTCAAACTCTAGAGCTCAGGCAATCCACCTGCCTCGGCCTCCCAGAGTGCTAGGACTACAGTGTGAGCCACCATGCCTGGCCTTGATAAAAGTTTTCAAAGCAGGGGTATCCAACCTGTGACCTGTGGTCTGCATGCTGATTTTGTTAGGAGTTTGTATGTATGAACTTTTTTGTGCTAACTAGCTTTTGTTAGTTTTTGTGGCCCAAGATAATTCTTACTCTTCTAGTGTATGGCAGAGGAAAAAAAAAGGTTAGACAACCCTGATCTAAAGCATTTCAAATTAAATTCTATTACAGTTAAATGTATGGTGTCTGTCTGGAAGGTATCCAGCTATTGTTAATACTATTTTTCCTATTACATGGCTGGATACTTTCTGGACAGAATGCATGTATTAAGAACTGTATAAATAACCATTTCCATGCATCAGGAAGGTTTTCAGTTTTTCATGCATCCTGTAGGTGTCCTAAATATCCGTGTCCTAAATGAGTCTCACTTTGTCACCCTTGGTTGAGTGTCGTGGCGTCACACAGCTCACAGCAACCTCCAAGTCCTGGGCTTAGGAGATTCTCCTGCCTCAGCCTCCCAAGCAGCCGGGACTACAGGCACCTGCTACAATGTCCAGCTATTTTTGTTGTTGTTGCAGTCTGGCCAGGGCTGGGTTTGAACCTGCCATCCTCGGTATATGGGGCCAGTGCCCTAGGGCCTGAGCCACAGGCACCGCCCACCTTTGTTTATTCTTAAGGATATCTAACTGCTGCAACTGTAGGGTGACTCCCCCCCAGCCCCATCAGTTCACTGTGACTCTTAGTTTCAGTCAATTCTGTCAGACATGCTTTAATTTGCCTTCAAAATGAATGTGGTATAGATTTTTTTTGTTTTGGTTTTTGAGACAAAGTCTCACTGTCACCCAGCTAGAATGCAATGGCATGACCATAGGTCACTGCAACCTTGCATTCCTGGGCTTAAGCAATCCTATTTCAGCTTGTTGAGGAGTTAGGATAGGTGGATGCTACCATGCTCAGCTAATTTTTACTTTTGTAGATACAGAGTCTTACTATGTTACTCGGGCTGATCTTGAATTCCTGGTCTCAAGCAATCCTCCCACATCACCTACCATGCCCAGCTTCAACAGAGATTTGAAATCTTTCAGGCCAGTATCTTCTGAAATAGTACTTGAGTAATCAAAACAAGGTCAATAAAAGGCTCAGGGGGACTTGAGGTAAAACAACACTTTTCCGAGGGATGACCTTCAGAAAAACTTTGCCCTTATATATGCTAACATTAAAATGTGATTTTATATTCGCCAAAGACAGACAAGATCCATAAGATAATCATTTTATAATTTAAATGTGCAACAGTTTAAGTCACCTAGCTAGTCTTAGTAGATAATGATAGTGGTAGCAGTATTTGAAAGAGCTAATAAAAATTCTGTAGGCATGTTTCTGAGAGACTATCAGTAAAAGAATCTTTAAAAATTATTTTTATTTAATGTTACAAATCGATTTATATTTATATTTACTGGTTAGCAGAAGCCAGATGCCTTAGAAGGAAACAAAACAATTTTAAACTGAGGCTGGGCATGGTAGCTCACACCTGTAATCCTAGCACTCTGTGAGGCCTAGGTGGGTAGACTGTCTGAGCTCATAGGTTCTAGACCGGCCTGAGCAAGTGCAAGACCCTGTCTCTACTGAAAATGAAAAACTGAGGCAAGAGGATCGCATGATCCCAAGAGTCTGAGGTTGCTGTGAGTTATGCCACAGAACTCTACCCAGGGTGGCAAAGTGAGACTCTGTCTTGGCGCCTATGGCTCAAGCCACTAAAGCTCCAGTCACATACACCTGAGTTGGCGGGTTCGAATCCAGCCCTGGCCCACCAAACAAAAACGATGGCTACAACAAAAAATAGCCGGGTGTTGTGGTGGGCGCCTGTAGTCCCAGCTACTTGGGAGGCAAAGGCAGAAGAATTGCTTGAGTGCAGGAGTTGGAGGGTGCTGTGAGCTGTGATGCCACAGCACTCTATCCAGAACAACAGCTTAAGGCTCTGTCTCAAAAAAAATAAAAAGATAAAACTCACAAAATTTTAAACTGTCACTTGAAATAGCACCTTTTTCATCTCTTAGTACACCTCCTAAGTGTTACACTGTAAAGTGTATCTTATAAAAGAATTCATCTCTTATGTAAGATAAGAATAGTTCTATCATGGCCGATGAGATTAAAATAGTTCTGTCATGGCCGATCTTATAAAAGGGAAAATGAAGTTAATAAAGGAGCATGGACTTTTACAAGGGTCAAATGGCAAAGAGTAATGGTTGAGAAAAGGAAAAAGGCAAAGGGTGTCTGGAAAAATCAGGGCCAGCCACATACACAAAGGGTGGCGGGTTTGAACACGGCCTAGGGCCAGCTAAAAACCAAAAAAAAAACAACAATGACAACTGCAACAAAAAATAGCCAGGTGTTGTGGCGGACACCTGTAGTCCCAGCTACTTGGGAGTGTGAGGCAAGAGACTTGCTTGAGCCCAGGAATTGGAGGTAGCTGTGAGCTGTGACACCACAGCACTCTACCCAGGGCAACAAAGTGAGGCTCTGTCCAACAACAACAACAACAAAATAATGGAATGTTTTAAAAATGATTGGAAAAATGATCTAGAATTATTTAAATATGAGGGAAGAGAAAATAATTGAAGGTATATGTGGAATATAATCCACATATTTGAAAAATAAATTATTTTCCAATACAAAACATCTTTCTTTAACAAAGAAAAACCAAAATGAAACTAAAGTGTACTAACCAATTTATGAAAGTTCATTTCCCAAAATGATAATGAATACCTTTCCCATGGACACTGCTTACTTCTAGGAGATTAAATACATTTTCTTACCTTGAAATGAACCAGCAAAATCAAAATCATCTGCACCTTTTCTCTTACTTTTCTTGGTACTGACTTTGGAACAGCCTTCATCAGGTTCTATTAAACAAAAACATTTGCATTAAGCAATTTAAAAACAATATTCTTAATAATGCTAAAATATTTAGTCTAGTGCCAGGGCTCTGTACTACTGCTTCATGTGGATTTCATAATTCTAGTAGCATAGGCTTTGAGGAATAAGTTAGATTAAGACACTAACAATAACTGACATATTTTTATATTTTGTGCAAGTACAGAATTTACTATATAGCTTCATTAATAAGACCAAATAGTATAAAACTTTTTAATTTTTTTTTTTTTTTTTTTTTTGAGACAGAGCCTCAAGCTGTCACCCTGGATAGAGTGCTGTGGCATCACAGCTCACAGCAACCTCCAATTCCTGGGCTCAAGCGAGTCTCCTGCCTCCACCTCCCAAGTAGCTGGGACTA
>CAUYON010163509.1:0-11030 GCA_963573935.1 Arctocebus calabarensis | reverse complement strand
TCTTAGAAGGGTACAGGCGAACTTTACTAAATGCAGAATACAAATGTCTTCATATAACTACTGAGAAAATGCCAGGAAGGCTATGTTAATCAGTTTGATAAAAATAGTTAAGATTGTATATGAAACCAGCACATTGTACCCCTTGATTGCACTATTGTACACAGCTATGATTTAATAATAAAGACAAAAAATTTTTTTTAAAAGACTGATGTTCAAGGTCCTCTGACCACAAACAAAATGGTGATGATGAGATGATAGAATATTTCACTTTTACACTTAATTTTGGTTTTCAAGGATTTGGTTGGCAAAATAAAAAGATGTCATCCCAGTGTCAGTGCACCACTTTTACACACACACACACACACAGTATGAAGAGAGGTTCACTTAAAAGACTGAGATCCATTGTTCTCAAAATCCTCCTTTCTAAAATCATCTCTTAATATCCTAATGAAGAGGAAACTAATAGGAGGCTCAGGAAGTTTCTTTCTCTCTTACAAAGGAAGATGCGTGTGTCTGTGTGTAACAGGTTCTCACCTGTGTTGAACTTGGCTCTGTAGCAGGGATAAACAGATGCTTCCATAAGCACTGAAAATAAATTAATCCCCCCTTTTATGGGGAAAGTAATGTAACTCTAATATTCATACTGATGAAAGGTCATTCGTGGGAAAAATCAGCTTTTTCAAAATCTTTTAGGTATTGATTTTAGTTCTCCTAATTTTGGCTATGTTTAATTACTTTCCATAATAAAGTTTCTAACTGTGAGACTGGTTTTTAAGTTACTACTGTAGTCACAGCAATGACCTCAATATTCAGAGTATCTCTCTTGTGAGTATTTCTAAATAAAGCTGATGCAATTTTCCAGTCTAATTTATATAAAAGGAACTGATCTAGGCCACAAAATAGATCTTCCATGTTTATACCAGGAGAAAATATAGAAATCGTCTTCACACTCAAGAGCAGTTCTCACTCTATAGATTAGGGAATGCCATTTATCTTATATTGGAAATTCATAACATTTTCTTTAGCCATTGTATTGCAAAATGTGGTCATATAATGTGAAATGGATTTTTATAGATAATCAAGTAGGTGAATGCCTGTTAGATATCCTTACAGATCATTCTTTTAGAATCAATTGCATTCAAAAGTTGTATAACATGCATTTTAAATCTTTCTAAGAATGTGAATTAACTGTTACATAGACAAGTAAAACGGAAATATTACATCTCATTTCACAAATAGTTGTTGGATTAAGAATCAACTTGGGCTACCCCAATTTCTAACAGAAATGTGTACACCTGCCGTCAGATAAAATTTGCCAATATTAACTGCCCCATTCTGATTTGTTTCCTTCAGCTAAATGGATTCATTCTATCAAGGGCATTGAAATTCATTCATTCACTTACATTTCAGATATGAACCTCAGTTGCCTGTGCTGGTAACTGCTACTATTTGTAAATGTCTAAAAACATCATGTCTACCTGGTATAAGCAAGTTAGGAAATGAAACCTTTAAGCATAGCTTTATTGTAATGAATTGTTTAAAATGTAACTCATCTGTTGTTCCTAAAAAATTAAAACAACATGGTAATGTCGTTCTCTTTCTTGATCACAATACAGAGTGGCCATTAAGTTCACATCCTTTGACCACAAATGAAATGGTCATGATGATGTAATAGAATATTTAATTGAAATAGCACACTGTTTTAAATTACACACAAATTCTGAGGCCACCCTCTGTATTGCCTCTTCGTTTAAAGACTATATGTTAGAATTATTTATAAATTTAAACAATAAAAAGTAAAAATTAAGTTCTCTATGCTGCCAGGCCAGTAGTTGCTATTTTAATAACTGTTAATTGTTAAAATTGTATTTTTACATTCTTAGCTTTTAAATAAAAACCCATAATCCATGTCTTTGAGAAGTTAATACTCCTGGGCCAGGCACAGTGGCTCACATTTGTAATCCTAGCACTCTAGGAGGTTGAGGTGGGTGGATTGGTTGGGCTTAGGAGTTCAAGATCAGCTTGAGTAAGAGCATGACCCCATATTTAAAAATAGATATGGCACTGTGGTGGGCACCTCTAGTCCCAGCTACTCAGGAGGCTAAGGCTAAAAGGTCACTTAAGTACAAGAATTTGAGATTACTGTGAGCTATGATGCCATGAGACTCAGCGCAGGGCAACAAATTGAGACTCTTTCTACAAAAAGAAGAAAGAAGGAAAGAAAGAAAGAAAGAAAGAAAAAAAGAAAGAAAAGAAAGGAAGGAAGGAAGGAAGGAAGGAAGGAAGGAAGGAAGGAAGGAAGGAAGGAAGGAAGGAAAGAAGGAAAGAAAGAAAAGAAAGAAAGAAAGAAAAGAAGAAGAGGAGGAAGAAGAAGTAAACACTCTTCTAGGCAATACAGTAATGTTTAGGAGAAACACCACTTGAATTAGACTGCTATTGTTTTCATTGTTGCACTACTATTTATTAGAAATATGGTAGTGACTTTGGCCAAGTTGCTTACCCTCTTTTTGCCCATGTTCTTTTATTTAAAAATGGGGATAATAGCCGGGCACTATGGCTCATGCCTGTAATCCTAGCACTCTGGGAGGCCCAGGCAGGTGGATTGCCTGAACTCACAAGTTTAAGACCAGCCTGAGCAAGAGCAAGACCTTGTCTCTAAAAATAGCTGGGCGTTGTGGTGGATGCCTGTAGTCACAACTACTTGAGAGGCTGAGACAAGAGAAAGAGAATCGCTTGAGCTCAAGAGTTTTAGGTTGCTGTGAGCTATGACACCATGGCACTCCACCCAGGGTGACAAAGTGAGACTCTACCTCAAAAAAAAAAAAAAATGGGGTCAATAATAATAATAATACCCACCTCAACCTATCTTAACACCTAAATGAGTTAGTATTTATGATGTTCTTATTGAGTGCCTAAAATAATTCTTAAAATGTTTATTGTCTAATAAACATATAACATCCTAGTACCAAAATAAAACTAAATCACATAAAATTATAATAGCTCTCACTTTCTTTTTTCCAAGCAGAGAGTTTTGAAATGAAGTAAAGCTGCTGAAACATGACGATCCTAGGAAAAAAACCAAAAAAGCAAAAAAAAACCCTCCTTAAAACAGGATATGTTTTGAATTATTTTCATTCTCCTCCCTACCATTAAAATCTGCATCAGGGATTTTCCCGAGGTACTTTCATTATCATCAAGCCAAGAGACAGGTACAACCATTGCAATATTGTTTTTCTGTGTTTAGATGAAAACCATGTTATGTCTTGAGTTGTAACTAGAACATCTTTTACTGTTGGTATAAGATAGTACTGATAGTTACCAAGAAATTAAGGGGCCCAGCCTTTCTAGCCTGCAGCCTTTTTGATGTTGATACTGAAGAAGAACTGGATTGCCATTCATGAACTCTGTTTTCAGGAGAGAATAACGGTGGCCGGTAAAGAGGTCTGTATGCCTAACCTCGTGGAGTTGGCAGACAAGAGTGTGGCCAACCTTCATTTTTCGAAGGCCATGCAGTCTCTCAAGGCTTGCGGCATTAGATATTAAGATATATATTTTAAATGGATATATTTTTACTAGTACTTCACCAATGAGAGTATTTGTTATCTCCAGGATTTATCTCCATTTGTCGTCTGAGACGGTGCCTACCGCTGTGAGCTGTAGCCATCCTGACACAGGCAGGCCTTGACCCAAAGGTCTGGAGGGATAAGGACTTGCAAGCTGGGATGCCTACACATGGAGTTGTATGACTCCTGGAGTTGAAGGCCAAGGCAGGGACTCTGTCAGCAACCAGATTTCCAGTTCAGAGGCAGATTTGGTCTCAGACATTATCACCCACTTCAGTAAAGTTAGAAGGATTATTCTATGTTAAATGAACTTGTAGCCAGAAAGATTTAAACAAACAAACAAACAAAAACAGGAAAGAAAATAAGTAAAGGGCTCTTTAATAATTAGTTTCAGACTACCTTATAAAAAAGGCAAAAATCTTCTAGAAGGTAATTGTTTTTGAATAGCAAGGTAGTTCCTCATGATTAGGGGGATTTAAATGATGTAATTGGAGAGCCATATAATATATTGATGTATTTAAATAGTTAAAGGATGTAAAACAAGTTGACAAACTATTAAGGAAAATATATTTTCCTACTTTGACAAATACATTTCAGAATAATCTGGATGGCCAGAAATAAATATGCAGTAATAGAATCCTCAGACTCTGGAGTTTCACAGCTGATTTCCATCCCTGGTTTCCCTTTTCCCCATTTCTCAAGCTTCTCTTCCCACCAAGACCAGTACCTTGAGCTGCCTTGGCCTGGGCCTAGAAGCCAAAGCCCTTATATATATATATTTATGCCTCACCTCACTCAAACAATTTCCCTGTTGAAAACTTTCAAACCTAAATGTGGCCCAATCAGTCCTTAGAAAGATAGATATCAGGGAAGATGTGTACACCTACACCTGTAAGTGGTCCCACCATGCCAAAGATTTCTTCCCTTCTGTGGAAAAGTGCATGGGGCCACAGCAGGGCCCTCTCCTGCTTGTGTGTACAAATCCAAAACCATTTTCACAAACCACACATGAAAAACAAGCTGTGGTATGTGTATACCATGGAATACTATTCAGCCATTAAAAGAGATGGAAACTTTATATCTTTTGCATTAACCTGGATGGAGATGGAACATGTTTTTCTTAGTAAAGCATCACAAGGATGGAGAATCAAGAATCCAATGTACTCAATTCTAATATGAAGGTACTAGATGATCTGATGCAAGGTGGGTGGTGGGGAATAAGGGATCTGGGAGAGGGGAGGTTAGAGGGGGATGGGGGTCATGCTGTATGGCGCATCTCTTGGGGGTGGGACACAATTACAAGAGGGACTTTACCTAACAAATGCAATCAGTGTAACCCAATTCTTTGTCCCCTCAACGAATCCCAAACAATTAAAAGAAAGAAAGAAATCAGCTTCAATATTTATAGCCACATATGGTATGCAAAAGGAGATTTTAGGACATAAAGTATAATAAATATTTTCCCGGCTCAGCACCTGTGGCTCAACGGGCTAAGGCACCAGCCACGTACACCTGAGCTGGTGGGTTCGAATCCAGCCCGGGCCCTCCAAACAACAATGATGACGGCTGCAACCAAAAAATATGGCCAGGCGTTGTGCCGGGCGCCTGTAGTCCCAGCTACTTGGGAGACGGAGGCAGGAGACTCGCTTGACCCCAGGAATTGGAGGTTGCTGTGAGCTGTGATGTCACAGCACTCTATCCAGGGTGATGGCTCGAGGCTCTGTCTCAAAATAAATAAATAAATAAATAAAAAATAAATAAATATTTTCCCACTATAATGCACAATTTAGATTGAGTGACCTACTGCTCCTGGTTTATTTACAGCAACATTGTGCTGGCCTATTTTCCTTTGATCTTTCCTAGTCCCCCAAGCTTTCCCTAAAGCAGTGACATCACTGCCTGACTTATACAAACTCAGTGTGGTCACTCATTCAGTGATGTGTCAGGAATAGCACTAGCACTTGGGTACAGTGTTCCAGAAACAGACACCAATTCTACCTTCTCCAAACTTAAAAATCTAAAAATAAATCAATGAATGAATGAAAGTAAGCATCACAGAGACCAAGGCCATTGTGATGCTGTGTGATAAGTGATACACAGTCAGCTCTGAGAACACAGAGATGGCCACCTTAAAAAGTAAGAGAGACCTTCTTGGGGAAAGTAATTCTTGATCGGAGACCTGAAGGAGATGTAAGCATTAGTCACACGAAGGTGGGAGAAGGTGTTGAAGAACCAGAGTGAAAGAAGACATCTAAGTTCAAGAAACAGATATATAGTTACAGCTAGTAGAATTTGAAACTAGAAACAAGTGATGGTTATGGTATGAAGCAGTCAGATCATGCAGAATCTTGAAAATTGTATAAACATTGGGCTTGACATTTGATCCTCATAGTAACAGGGACCACAGAAGGGCTTTATATGGGAAATTCATAGTCAGATTATCATTTTATGAAAGTCACTCTGACTTTAGCTCAGAGAGTTTATTAGATGGCCAGTGTCATGATGCAGGCTTCAAATAATGGTGGCCTAATTTAAGGTAATAGCAGTAGTTTTAAGGGGAATTAAGAGCATGAATAAATTGGAAATAAAATCTTATTTTGCAAGAAGGCCTTGCTAATAGTTTGAGTGAGGAAGGTGAGGGAAATGGAGAATAGAGGACAAGTCCTATTTCTGCTCTGGGTTGGAAATCCCTACCACGAAGCATAAGGAGAAAAAGACTGAGTTGAAAATGCTGTTGGGACATCTAAGTAGACAGGTGTCTGTGAGTTGGTGGAGACATACAGGGAAGGGTCAAGGTTAGGAATAGATTTGGGCCATATCGACTTGTAGGGAATCAATGGAGCTGTGGTAAGGAGCCCAGATCACTGGAGGGGCTCTGTGAGGTGAGCATAAAAGTGGGAAAGCAGACCTCTGAGCATAGATTGGTAGAAAAAGAAAAAATTGTGGAGAAGGAGAGGGAAACCAGAAAAGAGTATGAAGAACAATGCAGGGAATGTCAGAAGTGTTTAATACAGCTAAGAAATGTTTTAAACATAAATTAGAAATAAGAAAAAACTCTGGTTCAGCGCCTGTAGCACAGTGGATATGGTGCCAGCCACATACACCAAGGGTGGTGATTCAAACCCAGCCTGGGCCAGCTAAAACAACAATGACAACTGCAACAAAAAATAGCTGGGTATTGTGCCAGGTGCCTGTAGTCCCAGCTACTTGGGAGGCTGACGCAAGAATCACTTGAACCCAAGAGTTGGAAGTTGCTGTGAGCTGTGATGTCATCGCACTCTAACAAGGGTGACATAGTGAGACTCTTGTCTCAAAAAAGAAAAAAAAAAGTAGTCTACAGTGCATATGACCTTGTATTTATTCAGACACACAGTCATATGTCCCAGTTTTTCCCACAGACTGTATACACTTGTAATCATACCGACCTGTCCTCCACATTTACACCCACACACATTCACAGACACCGCACATAACTCCATAAACCCACACGTATACCTTATGTAGAAATTCTCATTCATTAAAATGAACCTTAGGTCTCTGCTAGCGTATTAATGAATTGAAAGAAATCGGCTGATTTAAAATGGGAACGCTTTGGTTTATGGTTTAAACAAGAATGTGGCTCAGTTTTCCATCTGTTAAATGGGTACAGTAGTATTAGCCTAGGGAAGTTTTGAGATTTAATTAATGTTTATGAAGCGTTTTAGGAGCCTAAGATGAAAGGTGCCATGTCATGCTATTACTGTTGTTAGGACTGATGGTGGTGACCTACCTTAGCATTTGAGTATTGCAATAGTCTAAACCACAATGTAATCCAGGATGATAAAACACAAGCTATTATTAGATGACTTAGAAGTATTAAGGCTATGACTAAAATTTCTTGGCAGATATTTATATTTCATTATCTTTTTGATGTCTGCTCACTTTTAGCCCTTATTTGTCAGGCAGACTTCTCATTTTCTTCTTTGTTTTAACATCCTAGAACAATTTGGCTGAAAGGGAACTTGGGAATCTTCTATCGCAACCTGAATTCAACTGAGGAAGAAAATGAATCCCAAGCTTACATTATTTCTCCCATAATCACCCAGTTCGAAATCAAAAGCAGCTTTCCTGGTTTCTGGTTTTCTCCACTGTAGCATATTTCACAAATAAGGAAACAATTCTGAAACTCGAATACCATACCAAATAATGGTTTAAGAAAATGTTACGAGTAATAACAAGACAAACAGATTAATAATAGCCATGAAAAGGATGGAATGGCATGTCTTTGTACAATTAATACAGAGATACTTTAAATTTAATATTGAAAACAGAATACCCATCACTGAAGAAAACTAATCCACAATGGAGACACAACAGAAGGATGAAGGTAATTAAAATTCATGAATTACAATAGAGTTATTCAGGTTCATATCTATTGTTAATCTTGGTGAAAGGAAAAAATTGTTTGCTCTGGATATCAGAAGATGTGGTTTATGTTTTTCAACAAGCATTTTTCGAATACAGCCTATGTCTCAGGCTCTCCATTAGGTTCTCAGAATAAAGGAGAGGAGAAAAAAAAGAAAGTTAACCCTTTCCAACCCGTTTTTTCTGCCACCCACGCACTCTTCAGCTCCTATTTGTTTTGGATGGGAAAGAGTTTGGTGGATTACTTGTAATTATCCTACAGTTTGAAAAATTGAAAAACAGAGAAACATAAATATGAACTGGTGATTTGATTATCAGTTTTAGGCTACATAAAATAATTCGTGTGTTTTTGTTTATGTTTTCTTGTAATTTTTTTTCAGTGTCATACTTCTTGAAGCAATGTCCAGGATAGAGCCCAGGCTTCCTCTTGCATGTCTCACAGTAGAAAATGGTTTCTCTCCTTCCACCTTCCTCATGTCTTCTTCAGAAAACCATACAATCTTTGGTTGCTATTTTTCTCATTTTGCATTATGAAACGCATCTTCCTATTTAGCCTATGCGCTGTCAGAAGATGGTTTTCCTCTGTGTTTTGAATTTCTGTTCCTCACCTTGCTCACAAGCTGAGGGAAGAGATTTCCCCTGTCAGAAAGGTGTATCTGCACTTTTTCTCCACTCTCCCTCTTGCCTAATGAGTAAAGGATGTAGGTATTCACAACTGCAACTTCCATCGGCCAGAAGCTAGTAAACAAACACAACCAAAAAAGAAGGTGTTGGACATCTTCCAGCATTGGAGTGGAATAGGAAAATCATTGTGTTGGACAGGGTCTAACACAGGATCAGAAAGGGTCACTGCTTTCATTCAGTTTATGGTGAGAAGACAAGAAACATGTTAAAACAACAACAACAAAAAAAACTTCAGATTTTAGTAAGGGCTATAAATAAAAAATAATTTCAGATTTTATTAAGTGCTATAGAGAAGATGAATAGGTTTGGTTACTGGAGCTGGTAATTTAGATAGATTGTTCTAGAAAGAAAGTGACGGTGGGCAAGAAGGCTGAATGAGGAAAAGGAAGGAAGGAGCAAAGTGAAGAATGTGAGAAAGAGTATTCCAAGAAGGGAGAATGACAAAAACGGGCTTGGTTAAAAAAGAAAAAAGAAAAAAAAAAAAGCCAGCATGTACGGCATGCAGTGGGCAAGTGAGAGTTGTATGAAGGTAAGATTGGCAGGGATGATGTTCTCTTGTGCTGTGGACCTGACGTTAGGGAGTCCAAACCTTAGCATTAGAAGAACCAGAGAAAGGTCTTAATTAGGGCAGCAGATGGTTAAGGATATGTTTCCAAAAGAGTGTTCTAGTTATTATATTGAGCTGGGTTTATAGAAAGGCGAGAAATGAGGCAGGAGAGAATGGCTAAGATGCATTTTGGTGGCCTGGGTGAAAGTTGATGTATCTTGGACTGAGGGGCAGCAATGAGATGGAGAGAAATGAACAGGTCTGTGACACATTGCTGGAGAGGAGGAGGTGACAGATAAGTAGAAGAATAGGGATGATTGGGGGCTCTGGAGTTGAGCAACATGGTGCTGAATAGTGTTATTTGCAGTGGTGGGGAAAGCAGGTGATCATGGAGAAGTGAAGAATTTTGACATACTTTTAGTTTGAAGTATTTACTGACATCGAGGAAGAAGTTAGATATGCAATTCTAAAGCAGCTCCAGGGAGAGGGTATTAAATATGGAGATCATATTCATATAGTACATTAGCAAGTTTCTAAACTACAAAGAAACTTTGAAAGATAATAGACAAGGACTTAGAAACTGAACTTTGAAGCAGGAGGAATCATGCTACCAGACCTGAGACTGTACTATAAATCGACAGTGATCAAAACAGCATGGTACTGGCACAAAAACAGAGAGATAGATGTATGGAACAGAATAGAGAACCAAGAGATGAACCCAGCTACTTACCATTATTTGATCTTTGACAAGCCAATTGAAAGCATTCAGTGGGGAAAAGACTCCCTATTTAACAAATGGTGCTGGGTGAACTGGCTGGCGACCTGCAGAAGTCTGAAACTGGACCCACACCTTTCACCATTAACTAAGGTAGACTCTCACTGGATCAAAGATTTAAACTTAAGACATGAAACTATAAAAATACTGGAAGAAAGTGCAGGGAAAAACTCTCGAAGGAATCAGCCTGGGTGAATTTTTATGAGGAGGACTCCCCAGGCAATTGAAGCAGTATCAAAAATACACTACTGGGACCTGATCAAACTAAAAAGCTTCTGCACTGCTAAGAATACAGTAAGTGTAGCAGGCAGACAGCCCTCAGAATGGGAAAAAATATTTGCAGATAATTCCTTCCACAAAGGTTTAATAACCAGAATCCACAGAGAACTCAAACATATTAGCAACAAAAGAACAAGTGATCCCATCTCAGGGTGGGAAAAGGACTTGAAGAGAAACTTCTCTAAAGAAAACAGGTACATGGCCTACAATCACATAAAAAAATGCTCATCATCCTTAATCATCAGAGAAATGCAAATCAAAACTACCTTGAGATATCATCTAACTCAAGTAAGATTAGTCCACATAACAAAATCCCAAAACCAGAGATGCTGGCGTGGAAAAAGGGAACACTTCTACATTGCTGGTGGGAATGCAAACTAATATATTCCTTTTGGAAGGATGTTTGGAGAATACTTAGAGTTCTAAAAATAGATCTGCCATTCGATCCTATAATTCCTTTATTAGGGTATATATCCAGAAGACCAAAAATCACATCACAATAAAGATATCTGTACCAGAATGTTTATTGCAGCCCAATTCATAATTGCTAAGTTGTGGAAGAAGCCCAAGTGCCCATTGACCTACGAATAGCACAAAAAATGGGGAAAAGGCAAGGGCGGGAGGGGAGGGGGCAGGATGGGTGGAGGGAGGGTGATTGATGGGATCACACTTACGGTGCATCTTACAAGGGTACAAGTGAAAATTACTAAATGTAGAATATAAATGTCTTCATATAGTGATTAAAAGGCCATGAAGGCTATGTTAAATAGTTCAATGA
>CAUYON010163501.1:0-26525 GCA_963573935.1 Arctocebus calabarensis | reverse complement strand
ACTTACAAGTGAAATGTATTTGTAATTTCCCTTAATAACAATATATTTTCTCCAATTTCAATATCAGGTGTATCCAGATCAAGTAGAATGATTTTGAAATAGTTCTTCTTTTTCTATTGTCTATAAGATTTGGGATGATCTGTTTTTTGAAACTCTCCTTTACTTTTATTTATATAATATTAGTTGTCTTTTTTTTTTTTGAGACTTTGAAAACAAAAAAAGAAGTTAACTGATGACTTCATACTGAGCCTGAGAGTCAAGCATTCTCTTATGTCTTATCTGACAATGTGAACGTTACTTTCTTGGCATTATTATTACAAATATTGCTTAATATTTCGATGCAGTAATCATCTGTTTTATTTTCTGAATGTATTTATCTTTATGAAATTCTTTACGTAGTTTTTGTTTCTAGTCTTTATCTTATACATTGCTATTGTCATTAAATTTTAAGCCTTTTAAATTCTGTAAAGGCAAAAAAGTGGAAACTTAATTAACACATGTATATGAAAAATAAAAACAAACAAAAAAAGAGGTGTTCAACATGACTTGTATTCATCTTTTGTTATTAGTACATATTGAGTGTTACTATTTTAGTACAACTTTTTCCCTTTTTAAAATGTGTTTTTGGGCTTGGCGCCTGTGGCTCAGCGGGCTAAGGCACCAGCCACATACAACTGAGCTGGCGGGTTCGAGTCCAGCCCGGGCCACCAAACAACAATGACGGCTGCAACCAAAAAATGGCCGGGCATTGTGGCGGGCACCTGTAGTCCCAGCTACTTAGGAGGCGGAGGCAGGAGACTCGCTTGAGCCCAGGAATTGGAGGTTGCTGTGAGCTGTGATGCCACAGCACTCTACCCAGGGTGACGGCTAGAGGCTCTGTCTCAAAAAAAAAATGTGTTTTTGGTATCTTTTGTGTGAAACTATTATCATTTATTATGTAGTTAAAAAGTGAGACTTATTAAATAAAGAATTAGGTCGTATGCATACTTGGTACATTAAAAAAAAGATTTGTCACAAATCAGCAGCACTTCTAGCTCTATTACGCTGTGGATGAAGAACTTCTGGAAACAATTGGGCATATGCTTGTTTTCTTATTGCCCCATAACCAATGTTGGGCATCTGGACCTTGAATCTTCTCTGAACTCTATTGTCCAATACCTCTGGGTTTCTGCCAGTTATGTTTAATTTTGATATATTGTTTTGACTGCATAAAATTCTTGGTCCTCTTTTTACAATCTTGGGATTCACAAGAGGTCTGTGTGCAGCCATGATACTGAATAGGGCTGGCTGCCACCTCTTTACAAAGCACTGAGGGAGACAGACTAATTTCATTCCTTTTAATGGCTACATAGTATTCTTTTTTTTTTTTTTTTTTTGAGATAGAGTCTTACTATGTTGCCATCGGAAGAGTACAGCTCACAGCAACCTCCAGCTCTTGGGCTTAGGCGATTCTCTTGAGTAGCTGGGACTACAGGCTCCTGCCACAACGCCCCGCTATTGTTTTGTTGTTGTTGCAGTTTGGCCGGATTTGAACCCGCCACCCTTGGTATATGAGGCGGGCGCCCTACTCACTGAGCCACAGGCACCTCCTCCGAATGCCTTTTAAGTTAAAGATATTAACTATTTCACTTTTTTTCCTGTTAAGTTCCAGGATATTAACTATTTCATATATTGAAATATTTCCAATTTACATTAGGATGACTTTCACCACAGAGAGACTTGTTATTTTACATAGTCAAGTCTGTCAAGCCTTTGCCTATATTGTGTCTGGGTTCCTTGTCGTGTTTGGAAGCATGTCTCTTCCAAAGGTTGTAAAAACATCTAGATAAAAGAGACCACGTGGAGACTCCTGAGTTCTTCAGGTCTTTTCCCACTTCCAGAAGTTCTGGTGCTTTTTACTGCTACTGTATTCCTTTCTAATTTCTAATAAAAGTCCTATCTTACTACTAGGGGAAAAAAGATTGTAAAAACAATTTTCTATTTTTCTATTATTATTATTATTATTATTATCGTTGACACAGAGTTTCACTTTATTGCCCTGGGTAGAGTGGTGTGTTATCACAGCTCACAGCAACCTCAAACTCTTGGGCTCAAGTGATCCCTTTGCCTCAGCCTCCTGAGTAGCTCGGACTACAAGCCACAACGCCTGGCCTTTTTTAGAGACCCGGTTTAGCTCTTCCTCAGGCTGGTCTTGAACTCCTGAGTTCAAGCAATCCACCTGCCCCAGGCTCCCAGAGTGCTGGGAGCTCCCATTTTTTATTTTAATCTTCTAATCTATATCTTTAGCTTAACGATATATTGTATTTGTGAAGGATGTAAGTGGGGGTCCTCTCAAATTATTTTTTCTCCACTCCAGCTTGCAGGGATAAGATGGCTCTGGTGAGAGCCTGGGACTACTCCTTCCTGACATTCGCATGTGCTTGGCACTTTACATACAGTGCCTGATTTTATCCTCAAGCGAGTTTTAAACTCCCAATTTGTAGATAAAGAAACTGGCCGTCACAAAAGATAAGAGACCTGCACAGCCAGCATAGGAGAAAACAGAAATATCCCACAGCAACTACCCAGCGTAATACACCTAACTCCACGCCCACTTCCCAACCTCTCGCGACAGTTACGTCATCCGCGAGCGCCAGGGGCCGGAGTAGTCGCGCGGCCGGCGTCGCGCCAAGTTTCGCTTATTGGTGCTGTCTCACCGGTGAGGCCGAGGAGCCGGCGAGTCCCGCGTCCTGTCGAATCTGCAGTCCCTGTCCTCCCGCCACCATGGAGTATCTCATCGGTATCCAGGGTCCCGACTATGTTCTTGTCGCCTCCGATCGGGTGGCCGCCAGCAATATTGTCCAGATGAAGGACGGTGAGAAGCAGCAGAGGAGGGAGGCCCGACGGGGCCTGGTTGTAGGGGCAGCTGGAGGGAGTTCGTGGGAGGGTGTTGGGTGAGTACTGGAGGTCTGCGAGGTGGAATCCGGCCTGTCCTGCCGGCAAATCTTTTTTATAACTGAGGGAAAAGGCAAGAAAACCTGGGGCCTTGGCATTGGCTCCTTCGGGGATCCTAGGGCAGTGCTCTGTCCCGGCCTTCGCCAGAGGCTTCTTGCTGGATGTGAGTTGCCTAAAGGGATTCAGTTTTTAAGTTTTTAAACGCATGCCTGGCACCAGGCTCCCTACCCCCGAATTTCTGATAAGTTTGCTGTTGCCACTGTTGACGAAGTTAGTTTGCTGGCAGCATGAAGTGGGATGCTGGGGAAAGTGAGACTGAAACCAGAAGCTTCCCTTCTGCTACCTGTATCTTCCGTGGCTCAGCTCGGAACCATCGCTTCTAGTTTTCCAGGGCACTGACTGCCAGATTTTCTTCATATTTAAGTAGTTAATGGAGTTAGGAGGTAGCCCTGTCATTTATTTGCTTTATGGCTTTGTACAGGAAAGTTTGCAGTGCCTAGATTACCTTACTAGTAACAGCAAATTTGTAGTTTAATTAAAAGATTGATTTATGTGCAGATGCTTAACACTTGACAAATACTTAATAGTAATAATGCTCGTCACTTATTAGATGCTATTTTAAGCGATTTGCATAAATTCATTTTACCATTTAAGATAGACCCTATTATATTGCCACTTTATAAATTTATGAAGCACAGAGGTTAAGAAACTTGCGCAACAGTCACAAGGGCAGAACCTGTGTTCATCCTACACAGTCTGAGTCCAAATCTTTTGTCCATAACTACTATACTATACTGTCTCTCTATAGAAAGTACTCAATACATAATAACTTAATAAGATTTTGGTTATTGATCTGCAGAATCTAAGAGTCTGTTTTCACGATTGATCATAGACATGCTACTGTTGAAAAAGTATTATGTGCTGGCTTGGCGCCTGTGGCTCAACGGGCTAAGGCGCCAGCCACGTACACCTGAGCTGGTGGGTTCGAATCCAGCCCAGACCCACCAAATAACAATGACGGCTGCAACCAAAAAAAATGGCCGGGTGTTGTGGCGGGCGCCTGTGGTCCCTGCTACTCGGGAGGCGGAGGCAAGAGACTCGCTTGAGCCCAGGAATTGGAGGTTGCTGTGAGCTGTGATGCCACTACACTCTACACAGGGCGACAGCTTGAGGCTCTGTCTCAAAAAAAAAGTATTATGTGCCAAAAAAACCCCAAAACATTTTTGCCCCAAAAGTATTATGCTTTGGTTCAGATGGTTTGATGTTCATTTGACAAATAGCTTTTGGGTACCTGTAGGACTTGACAGTGCTACATGCTGAGGGGATGCAAAGAAAAATAATATGTGGCCCCTATTTTAAAAGAAATTAGAGTGCAATAAGAGATTTATATATATGTACAAATAATTATAACAAACTATAAAGTGATGTGTCATGAAAAGTACAATCAAAATGCTCAATTAATGCAAAGGAAAAAGAGATTCCTTCTGGTTATAGAGATTAGGGAAATCTTTGAGGACAGAGGACAGTTCTGGAGTTTCCTCAAGTATGTGAACAAAGGCAAAAAAATGTCCACTACTGTCTTTGTAAAGTGACAGACACCTGAGAGTCAGGTGCTGGCTCCCACCTGGGGAGATGGAAAGAAATCTGAGGAACTTTGCTTGAGTTCTATTTTTTCTGAAGAAAGAGGGATCTGAAAGTAGTTTGTTAAACATCTGCATGTATAGTATGGCTTGTTCTTAAAGTGAAATTACTTTTGGAGAGTCCCTGGCTGGTTTGTAGAAGTTCTTTCTGTAGACTAGACTGTAAACTAGTCTTTCCAAAAGGAGTAAATTTGTCCATTATTTTGAATACTAAGGCCTCTGACAAGCAAGTGATTTTAGTATGAAGTGGTATCTAGGTAGAGCAATAACCAAGTCAATACCACTATAGGTCTTCTCTTTCATCCCAATAATATATGAAAAATTGTTCAAAAGGTGGAATGTACTTCAGCTTACTTACATACACAGTACTTCAAGTTCTTATAGGGAACACAGCAAATTAGATATAAACCATAGGAGGTTCCAAGGCATTAAGACAACAAGGAAATAAATATTGCAAGATAATTTTTTTATGATAAAAGAAGTATTGCTAGTTAGTCATTAGGTTTTTATTTTTATTTACTCATTTATTTATTTTTGAGACAGAGTCTCACTTTCTTGCCCCCAGTAGAGTGCCCTGGCGTCATAGCTCAGAGCAACCTCAAATTCTTGGGCTTAAGTGATCCTTTTGCCTCAGCCTCCCAAGTAGCTGGGACTATAGACGCCTACCATAATGCCCGGCTATTTTTAGAGCTGGAGTCTCACTCTTGCTCAGGATGGTCTCTCGAATTCGTGAGCTCAAGCAATCCACTTGCCTCGGCCTCCCAGAGTGCTGGGATTACAGGCATGAGCCACTGTGCCCGGCCTATTAGGTTAGTTTTTAAATAAATGATATAAGGAGTAAATCCTGAGTATTCAGAGAAAAGAAAGATTACAGTGGTATGGGGGAAAGAATTGGCATTAGTTCTTGAAAAATAATTGGAAATAATTGTACTCACACCTCTGTAATTTTTCCTTAGTCTTTTCTGGTATAAAAATTTTTATGATAGGAGTTTAGTAATGTATGAAGACTTTTTCCTAGCCATTCATTTCCTGAATGAATTTGTGTTTGACAAGCCATGGATGCCAGGTTAGGGGTAGGGTTAGCCTTGCTTACTTCTGTATTCCCAAGGCCTAGCACAGTTCTTGGCACAGCAGGTGCCAAGCAAATACTTGCCAAAGGCTGGCAGACTAAGAGCACTGCCTTGGAGATCGCAGCCCTGAGTTTGCTGCTGGTTCTCAGTCCACCAGCCATGTGATCTCAGGTACATTACATCACCTCCCTGGGCTCCAGGCTCCTCATCTATAAAGTGGGAATGATAATAAGTCCTTGAGGGCTGTCCTGAGGATTCAGTGAGGTGAGCATAGCAGAGTGAGTGATCGGTAAGTGTTAGCCCCAGAATACAACTTGTGTTCTCCCCACTCCCAGCTCACACACAGGGCCTTTTCCAGCAAGGCTCTCACTTTTCTTTTTTTCTTATTGTTGGGGATTCATTGAGGGTACAGAGAACCAGGTCACACTGATTTCATTTGTTAGGTAAAGTCCCTCTTGTAATTGTGTCCTGTCCCTAAGAGGTGTGTCACACACTGTGATCCCCTACCCCCTCTCTCCTTCCCTCTTGGCTGTAACCCCTTCCCCCACACCTCCACTAAGTCATCAATTGTCCTCATATCAGAATTGAGAACCTAGGATTCTTGCTTCTTCATTCTTGTCATGCTTTACTAAGCATAATATACTCGCATCCAGTTTAATACGAAAGATGTAAAGTCTCCATCTTTTTTATTTTATTTTATTTTTTGAGACAGTGTCTTACTATGTTGCCCTTGGTAGAGTGTCATGGTGTCACAGCTCACAGCAACCTCAAACTCTTAGGCTTAAGCGATTCTCTTGCCTCAGCCTCCCAAGTAGCTGGGACTACAAGTGCCCATCACAACGCCTGGCTATTTTTTTTTTTGCAGTTGTCATTGTTGTTTTGGCTGGCCTGGGTTGGGTTTGAACCTGCCATCCTCCGTGTATGTGGCCGGAACCCTACCTACTGAGCTATGGGCTCTGCCTGAACATTTTTCTTTTATAAACAAGTTTGGAAAGTAATAGTCTTTATGTTTTCTGTAGCCTGTATGACAAGTAAAAATGTGTTTATTTAAGAGTTCTGAAGCAATTTGATATTATCTACAGGTACATTTTGTTTTTTCTTCAAAGTCTGAGAAACCATATTACTGGTATCTACAACTCTCAAACATTTAAAAAGTATTTGACAGTAGCATTTTGTTCTTTAAATCCTATTAAGGGATTTTGACATTTCAGATGTTTTCTAACAGGAAACATGTCTTTCAGGGACGATTATTCAGCACTATTTGAAAAATGAAAAGTGAAAGCAAGAGCAAGATAGGAAGATTAGGCTTTCTCTGAAGCTCCAGACTCAATATGCATTTTTCTTCTTTAGGCAGTAGTTGCAATCTGAATATTTGTTTATCTGTCTAATCTGAATGAGTCTGGTTTGCCTAGATAAGACTACAAAGTATTAAGATTCTTATGAGGCATTTTAAATAGTTTGCTGTTTGAATATTTGTTAGAATTTTTGCTTTGCAATCATTTAAATTTTCTCTTTTACTTTGGAAATGGAGTTTATTTTTTAAAGTGATTTATATTTTCAGTTGTTTTTCTATTTTTTTTTTTTTTTTTGAGTCAGAGGCTCAAACTATCGCCCTGAGTAAAGTGCTGTAGCATCATAGCTCACAGCAACCTCCAACTCCTGGGTTCAAGTGATTCTCCTGCCTCCACCTCCCAAGTAGCTGGGATTACGGGTGCTCACCACAATGCCCATTTTTTTGTTGCAACCATCATTGTTGTTTGGCGGGCCCAGGCTGTATTTAAACCTACCAGCTCAGGTGTATGTGGCTGGCACCTTAGCCACTTGAGCCACAGGTGCTGAGCTGGTTTTCTATTCTTTTTTAAGAGGGTTCCTTCATTTTAATTATGGCACCAGTCTTTATCATGTATGCTTTTGTATGTGTATAAATATCATAAATAACATTTTAGAAACTTCTGGGCTTTGCAATCATGATCCTAAAGATATTTGTCATTGGCTAGATCCTGTCAGTTTCTTCTGTAGTTCTGTTCCTGGGATTTCAAATGCTCTTAAATGTTTTAAATTGTATTTTCAGTTGTCGCCTTTCATATGTATATATTCTCTACCTGACATTGACAGTAATAAAATATGTTAATGGTTTAGCATGAAGAGTGAAAGAGAAATGGATACTGTTTTCCTATTAAAATATTCTAGTCAACCCTTGGCGTCCTTGAGGTTTGATTCCAGGACTCCTGTGGTCCTGTGGATACCGCAGTCCGTGACTGCTGAAGTCTCTCTTTTTTTTTTTGCAGTTTTTGGCCGGGACTGGGTTTGAACCCGCCACCTTCGGCACATGGGGCCGGCACCCTACTCACTGAGCCACAGGTGCTGGCCAATGCTGAAGTCTCTTATGTAATATGATATAGTATTTGCATATAATCTACCTATATGTTCCTATACACTTTAAGTCATCTCTAGATTACTTTAATATCTAATGCAATATCAATACTATGTTAATAGTTACTATGCTATATTTTAGGGAATAATGACAATGAAGAAAGGTCTGTACATATTTAGTACAAACACAACTATTTTTTTTTCTGAATATTTTCCATACTTGGTTGAATCCACAGATATGGAACTGAGGGATAAGGAGGCCAACTGTAGTAACTAATAAACTTGTTTATGGTTCCATGTATAATAGCTGTTAATTTCTGTTAGGGCAGTTTCTAATGCTGTTTTTTTCTTTGAGCAGATCATGACAAGATGTTTAAGATGAGTGAAAAAATCTTGCTGCTATGTGTTGGAGAGGCTGGAGACACTGTACAGTTTGCAGAATATATTCAGAAAAATGTGCAACTTTATAAGATGCGAAATGGTGGGTAAGATTAGAGTGTAGCTTTGGTTAGCATATTTGTTCTCTTGGGCTATTGTTACAAAGTACCACAGACTGGGTGGCTTCAACCAACAGAAATATATTTTCTCATGCTTGTGGAGGCTAGCAGTCTAAGGTCAACGTGTCAGCAGAGTTGATTTCTTAGACCTCTCTCCTTGACTTGTAGGCGAGACAAGCTTGCGTCTTCACATAGTTTCCCCTGTACTGTCCTTGTCCAGATTTCCTCTACTTACAGGATGCCAGTCACATTTGATTTGGGTCCACCCTAATGATCTTGTTTTAATTTTAACTTTAAAGACCCTTTCTCTGAATATTGTCACATTCTGAGTTCTTGGGGTTACTTCAACATATGAATTTTTGGAGGATAAAATTCAGCCCTTAACAATTGGTTTGTCTTTAAATTTGAACTGAAAAAGAATATTGGAAGCTAATTTATAGCTTTCGTATGAAGGGTATAACCCAACTATAGCACAAGAATATGGGGAAAGGGGCAAAGGTAGGGAGGGTAATTGGTGGGGCCACACTTATGGTGCATCTTAGAAGGGTACAGGTGAACCTTACTAAATGCAGAATACAAATGTCTTCATATAATAACTGAGAAAATGCCAGGAAGGCTATGTTGATCAGTTTGATGAAAATAGTTCAGATTGTATATGAAACCAGCACATTGTACCCCTTGATTGCACTATAGAACTCAGATATGATTTAATAATAAAGACAATAAAGACAATTAAAAAAAAGAAAAAAAAGAAATTTGTTATACAACCTCAATCTGTCAGTTACCCGAAGGCAGGAGGCAATAGCTAATCCTGCGGGGAGAGGGGGTGCTGTGGGCCTGGGGGGAGGGGGACAAACCAGTTAGCTTAGTTAACCTATGAACAACACCGCATAGTAAGACTTTGAGGTCTTTTCTCCACTCCTAGAGAGAGTGCAAAAACCTTTATTGCAAATTGACTGGCAAGGAGAGGGGAGGAAATACTCAAATGTGTGTCTTCCAGCCATGGGCTGGGGTGGGTTCTATAGGCAGAGGGTGATGAAGTATGATGTGATTGGATCATGCAGTGAAGTGATGCTGAGAAGCATGATCTGATTGGATCTTGGATCATGTCATGAAGTGTCCATGTCCACTTCTTAATTCAGTTCCTGCTCCTTGATGCAGTGTCTAGGTTCCACCTGTGGCTGCATGCTCAGGTTACATGACCTGCAATATGGAGTCCATGGCAACTGAAAACCAACCCAGAACTCTCTTACATAAAGGTTGAACTCGATTGGTCTGGTTCTGTGGTTACAGAGCAGGCAGGTGCCTAGCAACTACTGTGCACTGGGCGCAGGGCTAGGCGTCTGTGTGAATTACCTCTCTTAGTTCTCAGGAGAGACCAGTGTCCAAAGACATAATTGAATCAAAGATAAGAAAGATGAGAGGGAAAAGAAAGCAGCTATTATGGAAGAAAAGGAATAAAATGAATGATCTGGGAAAAAAATAAAAAAGCAAGAAGAAGCACCTAAATGGAACCCTCTCTGTGTGAAATGTGCCTCATGCCACTTTGAGTAGTTTGACCTTAATGGTAACCAAAACCTAAAATGCTTATGATCTGGTCCTGTATAGAAAAAGGCCCCTGATTTCTGCTCTAAAAGATATGATGCTATGTGATATGTACACACAGCACCTTATGTATTTTTTAAATGAATACATTTGAGGCACAAAGTGCAAGAAAATTCCCATTCTGATAATTCACATTCACGACAATCGTACTAATAGTGAGCAAACTTACTAGTATTATTATATGCGAGGCTCAATTCTAAGAGAAGTCCATGTACCATCTACTGTAACCTCAGAGTAATCTTATTAGGCAGGTTTTATCACCCCTGCATATTTACAGAAGAGGTCAGGGTCTGGGAATCTGGCTGACAAGCAGCAGTTCTGGGTTTGAACCCCGAGTGCAGCTGCCTCTCAGCCACACATCCGTGAATAAATTTAAATGTCTGACCTAAATGCACCAGTGTTGTTTTCATTTTCTTCCCCTTCCCTCAAAATTGTGTTACAAAAAACAAGATTCTTTATGAACTTGAGTAAGAATTTCTCCAAAGCTCTCATGTGTTTATAACATTTCACAGAGTCAGTTTTACTAGATATTGACAAATCGCACTCCAAAATCTTTATGCCGGTCTATTTTCTCCCCAGCAAATGTGAGACTCACCATTCCTCTGTGTGCTAGCCCATGCTTGAATACAACATGTATTTCATTTCTGCCCGTCTGGTGTGAAATTACATCTTACTGTGCTACTGTTGTCCGTTCATCTGATGTTTAGTGATGCACACCTGTTTATATGTGTCTTAGTCATTTGAAAGTCCTGTTTGGAGACTATTTTATGTACCTCTCGACTATTTTCTTGTGAGTAATTTGACATTTTTATCGATTTGCAGTGATTCTTTATAACTTTTTACTTTAATTGCCAATTATATATCTTTTATACTATATTTTTCAGTTTAATTGACAGGAATGTTTTTAACATCTCATCAGTAAACATGTTATGTGACACTCATGTTTGCTAATGTCAGTTAAGGCAGTTTCCATTTCTTATTTCATCAAGAAAAATTATTTTTCCATCTCCATCAAATGGAGTTCTTTATCTATTCACAATATAAGCCCTTTTGCTGCCTATACATTTGGCATATGTCTTCCTTCACTCTGTGACTTGTTTTTTAGTTTATTACTGGTAGATTTTAATAAACACAAATGCTAACCTTAAGGTCATTGTATCAAACTTTTGCTTCAGTGAAAGTGATTTTTCTTCACTTGTTTTTTTAAAAAAATAGTTTCCTTAGCCCAAAAGCTTTATTTTTTTTCCTTTCATGTTATTTTAAATTAACTTTTCATTTTAGAATGGTTGTTAATTTACAGAATTGTGGACATGGTTTGGAGATTTGCCCTATTCCCCCGCAGCCAGACTCCCTTACCATTAGCACCTATGTCACAACTAATGGCCAATACTAACAGGTTATCATAAACCAAAGCTCGTAAAGCTTCATTTACATTTCCTCACTTTTTACCTAACATACTTTTTCTGTCCCAGGACCCCCTCTAGGATCCCACAGGATATTTAGTTTTTATGTCTCCTTAAGCTCATCTAGTGTCTGGCACTTTCTCAGAATTTCCTCATTTTTGATCACCTTGATAGTTTTGAGGAATATCAGTTAAGTGTTGTGTACAATGTTCCTCAGTGAGGTTTTTCTGATGTTTCTCCCACAGTTTTTCTGGAGTTACGAATTTTGGAAATGAAGAACACAGAATTTTGGTCTTGGGTCTCTTGGGCACACCTCCACCATTGTGATTTTTGGAGGTCTTTCCTTCCTGGCTCCTGGAACATCTTGTGTATTTCCCGGGCCAGGCCTAGAATCAGACATGTCTCCAAGGAGCCCTGGTGCTTTTTACGTGAGGATGATATTACGAACCACAGTCTTAGCACTGGGGTGCCCACTGTTTTGGGGTGTCATTGCTGCAGGCCCTCTAAACTCTCTGACAGAGCACAGAAAGATGCAATGTGTTAATGAACCTATGTATACATACATGTCTATGAATATTTCTACATGTATACATCATTATATTTTGCAACACACAAGTTCATATTAATATATCCAGCTATGATAAATTACTGTCCGTACCCTTCTGGTCTGCTCGCTTTGCTAACATAAGCCCCCCTCCCCTGACCCTCAGCATTAGGACTTCATGTCCTTACTTGCTCAATTACAGTTTACACATACTTTTCTTTCAGACTTCTTCATCTATATCCCATGAAAAACACTTTATCAACTAGAGTATGGTACATGTGTATAGTTCATTTCACATTTTATCGTATGAACGCTATCCATTTCTAAAGTTACTTAGTCAGCAACTTTTCCCCATCCCAATTGTGTAATAGCTGGATTCTTTTGCCATAGGCAGCATTCCCTTCTGGAATGTTCCACTTCTTAACTGCCCCTCCCTTTTTTCAAATGTGGGTGTATTAATTTCACTAAGAGCATGGCAGAGCTCTGTGGATTCTGACAGATCACAGCGCCATGCACCCACTGTGGCAATACCATATAGTCTAAGTCTGCTGCTCTAAAAATTCTCTCCTGCTTCACCTATTCAATCCTCCTTCTCATTCCTGCCTCAATACCTGGCAACCTCTGATCTGTTTACCATTTCTATACATTGCCCTTTCCCTAAATGGCATGGAGGGATTTATCCATTATGTATGTGGCCTTTGCAGACTGGCGTTTTTCACTCAGCAATGTATGTTTATTTCTTTTTTTCCTTTTATTAAGCCATATACACATAGATCATGAATACATTGATGCTTTTGTGGGGTTCATGTGTTGATTTTTTTTATACAATTTGGAATGGTATGTTTAAATCCATCCACACTTTTGTATGGCCAGTAGCTCACTCCTTTTTATTGATGAATGGTATTTAGTGGCATACACCATTGTTTATCTAGACTTTCAATTTAGCAATAAAATCCATGAGTGATTAATTTCTCCACTAGAAATTGATTTCAATAAATCATGCTTTCCCCTCTGTATAAATGTACAATTGCCCCATTACCATATACTGAAAAACTGATGTGCTGTTCTGAAGTTGTCATAAACCAAGTGACAATTTACATATGGTCTGTTTCTGAGTTTCCCATTTATTACACTGATCATTTATATACGTTTACCAAAACCATGGAATTTAAGTAGTGAAACTATTAAATAATTCTTAATAATAGCTGACGGATAACCTGCTTCCTCTACAAAAGGATCTTCATTATTCTTGGCCCTAAGCAATACAGTATCATCTATAATTGTATAGAATCAGCTCATTCATTCTCTCTCTCTCTCTCTCTCTCTCTCACACACACACACACACACACACACACACACCACACCCTGCGGGGACATCGATTGTGACTTCATGCATTAATTTGAAGAGAATCAACAGCTTTTTAATGTTGTGTCATCATAAGTATAAATATTGTGTTTAGACATTCTTTAATTCATTTCAATGTTTTCTGTATTTTTTCTATGGATCTTATTTTTATTTTGTTAGAGTTATCCCTTGATGTCTAGTAGAGTTGAAGTTATTTGTTTTTATATGTTGTATTAGTTGTTATATGAACACAAATCTATACATGTCCTCCTAAATTTTGCTTTATCTTTATTTTAAAAGTTTAGAAATACAGTGCCACAAGCTCATAGATTCTGGATAAGTAAATATCTATGTTTTCTCGGGAGAGTTGGGCAGGTTGATCTCTAAGTTTCAGTGACAACTTTCTGGAATTTTCTCATGTTGTGTTCATGACAAAGTTTTCTATCACACAGTTAAAATTAAGAAAACACCCAACAACCATAGCTGCATTTTGGTATTTATTTAACTTCTTAAAACTTATCACCATGGTGTCTAAGAAAATCTTTCTTGAGCTTTTTAATTAATCAAACAAATGATTCACTAAAGAGGCTGTTGAATGAATCACCTGAATGCAACCACTTATGCTAGTTATGGAAATAAAAGATCTGATTACAGAGGTAAATATAAAATATGAGTCCCCAGAGTTCACTGAGGTGATACTTTTGGGATGTATGGAATAGTCACCAATTTTCTAAAAGTGGAGGGCTCACTACATGAGTAGGAAAATTAAGCCAATATTTAGTGCTTTTATGATCATTTTGTTATTAAGCTTTCTTGGGACCCCAAGCTCTCCTTTACAGTAATGAAAGTCAAAGCAGGTAGTACTCACTCAAGCTGCCCCATAAGGTTTTCAATCTTCTCCCATGAAAGACAGGTGTCCCAAATCAAATTTGTGGTATTTCAGATCACCACTATCCTCCCAATGACTGAGACTTGTAATTTCCTTGAAATTCTGTCAACACTGAAAATTGATTTTTTAATTATACAAATTCTAAAATGTCATAGCTAAAGTGTAAGGAGGTAAAAATCACCTACAGTTGCGCTATCTTGAAATAAATGTCAATCATTTTGGTGATACTTTAGTCATGCATCTATTTTTGGAACTATCTTCATGTACTATTTTCTCTATATCTCTTCCTTTTTTTTTTCTGGGACATATGTTACCTTTTTTCGGGCGTTACTCTTATCTCTTTTCTTAGCAAATTCACCATTATCTCTAAATCTTCAGGTAAACAATGTTAACAGCAGGATGTGTATCCTTCCATAATATCGGTCATCAAATGATTATATAGAATATAAAGATTTTCACTTTCTTTTATTTAAAAATATATAATATAGAAAACTATAATACTCAGTAATAAGATAACAAATAATTTCAACATGGACAAAAAGTTAGAATAGATATTCACCAATGAAGAAAAATAAGCACATGAAAAAGATGCTCAACATAATTAGTCATTATGGTAGTTAAGGAAATATTTTTAAAATCACAATTACATACTTGTTATAATGGCTTAAATTGGAAAGAATGACTATAGCAAATGTTGGCAATAATGTGGAGGAAATGCAACCCTAATGCACAGTTTGTGGAAATATATATTAGTTCAATCAGTTTGGAAAATAGTGCAACATTTTCCTATAAAGTTAAATGTACTCCTGCTACGCGACTGAGCCTTCACATTTGTAGATATTTATTCAAGGAAAATAAAGCATATGTTTATGAGAAGATATGAACAGAAATTTTAATAATTCTTTTTATTTTAATTTTTTAAGTTATTGCAGATGAATATAGGTGACATATGATTAGGTTATATAGTTTGCATATGTAAGGTTAAAGTCTGAGTTGTTGGTGTATCCTTCACCCAGGAAGTGTGCAGTATATCCATGATATGTACCCAATGTGGGAACTTACCCATTTCCTTCCCTTCTGCCCTTGAATTTCATTGAATTTCTCTCTCATGGGACCATGTAAATGTTAAACTGTTAGTTTCAATTTAATGCTGAGTACATGTTGAGTTTGTTTTCCCATTGTTGTGATACTTCAGTTAGAATGTTCTCTACATCCATTCAGATAAAACACAAAAGTCTCCATATTTCTTATGGCTGAGTAGTATTTCACGGTATG
Organism: Arctocebus calabarensis; assembly: GCA_963573935.1. Classification (NCBI taxonomy): domain Eukaryota; kingdom Metazoa; phylum Chordata; class Mammalia; order Primates; family Lorisidae; genus Arctocebus; species Arctocebus calabarensis. Next base: position 10,950 of record CAUYON010163501.1, on the reverse strand, counting down.
CATATACCACACCTTATTAATCCATTCATATATTCAAGAGCACTTGTGTTCTTTCTCCATGTTTGCCATTGTGAATTGTGCTGCTATAAACATTCAAGTGCAAATGTCTTTAAGGAAAATGTCTTTTTTTCTTCTGAGTAGATACCTAGTAATGGGACTGCAGGATCAAATAAGTCTCCTTTTAGCTCTTATTGAGGAATTTCCATACTTCTTTCCCTAGAGGCTGTAGTAGTTTGCAGTTCCACCAACAGTGTCATAGCTCTTTCTTTTTAACAGTCCAATGTGGAAACAACCAAATGTTCACCAACAAGTGATGGATAAACAAATTGGATTGTGTCTGTACAGTGGAATATTATATTGTAATAAAAGAAATTAACTCTGACACAAGCCAGATGAGTGAACCTCAAAATAATTATGATGCATAAAATAAGCAAGATGAAAAGAGTAAATACTGTGTAATTTAATTTGTGTAAAAGCCAATTAAATCAGAACTGATCTTCTAGGTAGAGAAAGCAACAGTTGCCCAAGAACAGGAGAGGGGGTGAGGAAGGGCAAGATGGAGAAATCGCAAAAGGTCATGAGGACATTTTTAGGGGTAGAGGATATGTTCATTATCCTGAGTGTTATTTGTTTAATGGGTGCATACATATCTCAAAGGTTATCAGATTTATGGTAACCTTTATTATGTGCAATTTTCTTCAAATGCACTATTGTCAGTTTACATAGATAATACCTTTTTTTGTTTGTTTGTTTTGCAGTTTTTTCCTGGGGTCAGGTTCAAATCCACCACCCCCGGTACATGGGGCCAGTGCCCTACACCTTGAGCCACAGGCGCCACCCAATAATACCTTCTTTTAATTATCATATAATATTCAATTCAGGAATGTTATTGTTTTTTATATACTTTTCTGTTGATGTATATTTGTATGTTTCCAGGTTTTTACCACCACACTAATGATTACATACATACATATATACACACAAACACACACACATATGTAGCTATGATATGTAGTATATTATAGTATAATTATAGTATAATATGTATTATATATATAATAGCTACCCGCTTGTGTGTGTGTGTATGTATGTATGTAATCATTAGTGTGGTGATGTAGCTATCATATATGGTATATATATTATTCTATACTATATAAAATAGTTACATATCACATATGGTAGAGTATATATATATATACTATATATATCATATTATATACCATTATATTATATTATATGCCATATATAATGTACTATACCATATGTGATATGGTACTATACTATACCATATGTAATATAACATAATGGTTTATTATATGATATATACATATAGTAAATATATATGTACTATACCATACTATAGTATATATACTATATTTATACTTATAATATAGTATATAAATATAGTATATATACTATATGTACTATATTTATATCTATAAATATAGTATATTTACTATAGTAAATATATATATACTATACTATACTATAGTACCATATCACATATGCTATAGTATATTATATATGGTATATAATATAATATAATGGTATATTATATGATATATATATAGTAGATATATATGTACTATACCATATGTAATATGTAGCTATTATATATAGGTATAGAATAATATATATATGTATATATACACCATATATAATAGCTACATTTACATACATATGTGCACATGAATAACAGTTTTGTAAATATTACTGATTTATACTATATACTACACTTTGTACAATCATCATTTTAATTTTGAGGAATAGATTACCAAAAGAGTATGTTTCTTTTTAAAATGTCTGTGGTATGATACGTTATGTTTCCAAAAATCTGTCACCATCCATCTTTCCTCTGATAATATAAGGAAGTATACATCTAATTTATATCCTCAAAAGGTACCACCTCAAAAATGTTTTGCAAACAGAAGGGCATAAAGTAATATACTATCACAACTTTAATCTGCAATAGGTTAGAAATCAATGATTTACTAACATACTTTTATATACGATGGGCATTGAATCTACTATTGTATTACTTTCTGAACTTCATTCTGTCTGCATAATTCTATTTGGTTTTTGTCTTTGTAGAATTAATTTGTATATTCTCTTTGTATACTTTGCAAATTAATTATTAACCTATGTATTACAAATATTTTCCAAACTCCGTGATTTGTTATTTATTTTGCTCTGGCATGATTTATCTTGATATTTTACATGCTATACAGTAAAATATGCATGTATTTTTTAAAATAGTGGTTTTAAGGTACCTTGTGTTGGTTTGAAGTATTTTCACAGACACTTAGGCTAAAGTACTGTGACTGCACTTTTCAAATGAAGGTACATTTGATGTATAATAAACTGCATATGATGTGAATAATTTGATGAGTTTTGACCATCCTATGGCTTTAATTATTTTATTTTTATTAGAGTTATTTAGTCCAACATCCTGATTCCATAAAAATGGAATCATTTTTTTTCTCTCAATGGCAATAAAACTTAAAAAAACCCAAAATTCTTAGGAATAATTTTAATAGGAAAAAACAATCTAAAAAAATGAAAGCATACAACTTTGTCAGATGATATAAACTGAGATTACATGAAAATGAATATCATTTTCTTGTAAAATAAAATGTAGTAATTTTTATTTCAAAATACATACATAAATTAAATTTTGTGTAACTTAAAATAGATTTGCAATTTTAATTAGCAATCATTTTTAAAATTAAGTAAAATTATATTAATCTCTATAAGGAATAGCAGATTTCTGATAGTATACAAATAGACAATAAAATAAATATGAACAACATGAAGCATAATGGAAGGTCTTGCCCATATAGTTACTAAGATATATTATAAATACAAAGTAATTTAGGATGGTATTGACATGTCTGTAGACATGAAGTAGAATGTCTATCAACATGTCTATAAACATAGAATGTCTAAAAATAAGCATATAAGCATAAACTAAATAGAAAATATATGACTAAGAGTTTTTTTAATTTTTAAAATATTGCAGGACTTAGTTGGATTTTCATTAAGAGGGAAATATCCTACCTCCCACCATGTACAAAACTAATATACCAGATATATCTTCAATTTATCATTTCCCTTTATAATCTATATAGGGAAAAGAATCTATATAATCCCTTCATATATCTCAGGGAAATAGATAAGATGTATGTAAGATAATATATATGTAATATTTGGTGCCAGTCAGAGAGCCTTAGATTCAAAATTCCAGATCTGTTATTTCCTTGTATGAATTAGGACAAGTTATTTAAGGCTTCCAAACTAGTTTTTTTTTTAACTTTACAGAGGGATTATAATGGTTTTATCACATAGTGTTCAATATTGTATTAAATGATATGATATAGAGAAATTTTAATAGATTTTGGCACAGAGTTAACAGTCAACAAAACTTGCTCATTCTCCTAGACAGTCGACTCCACTTACAAATTGTAATATTTGACCCTTTCTTTATGTCATTAGAATTATCTTCTTCTAATTCCAGGTATCTTCTTCTTTCTTTGCCTTTGGTGTCATACTGACCACTGCCCCAAGACAACCTCCTAATGCAGACACACATTGGCCTTCCCCAAGTTTCTAGAAAATTCTTTATTTCTCTCTCTATCGGCCTTTCCTGTGCCCCCAAACCTTCCGTAATATAAGTAACGAAAGACAAATTCTGAGATTTCCTTCATTCCAAAAAGAAAAAAAAAAAAATGATTCAGCCGACTTATTTTCTCTTTAACCTGAAATTATGCTGACTCAAGAAAATGAGATGTACGCTGAGGCTTCTGATATGAAATTCCAACAAGCAGAGGTCAGGTTGGTACCCACCTCATAGCTCAAATAATTGCCAAAAGTATTATTCACCTCACTTTTGGTTCCAAAAGGCACTCAAACATACAATAAAAGAAGTCTCAACAAGTTTGAACCCCTCCAGTTAGGCAATGTTTGAGCATGTCATTTCTCAACAGCTAAGTTAATATTCTCTTGCCCAGGAAAAAAAAAAAAAAAAAAGAAAGAAAGAAACTTTCCACTGATCCAAAATACTAACATAGACTCAGCTTTCTCACCATCATTACCAGAGTAAATTGGTACAAGTTTAAACGAGGTACAAAGCGCATGGGTTTACCAATCATATTTTCACCTTTATATAATAAATTTAAATTACTGGGAATGGGGACATTATTCATACACCCTACTATTTCTCAAGAGTGTTAAAAGCTTGTGAAGATCAGGAAGAATTTCAGTTGAAATTCTCAATGCTACTTATAGGGCCCTGAATGGTTACCCTTTCAGAGATCAAACCATGGGTTTGGCCTGGTAACTGTTTTTTTAGGAATGCTTTATAAATTTGTCATAGCGTTCCTGAGGTTCATGTAAGGACATTTGATATAATAAAAAAGCAGGAATTATCTGTAGTTAGAGGCTGTGTTTTTCAGCCTGCTTTACATAGAAAACTGAAGATGTTACCAGAAACAAGAACCAAGAGGTTTTCTTCAGAACACCTGCTTCAAAATTATTCCATTTGATGATTTTGGGAGGCAAAAGAAGTATGTTGATGTTCAGCTAGGGACATTCAGAGGTCAGTGCTGTTCACTGTCACCTCCTAGCTGAAAGAGTAAAAGCTGTGGCATAATGTGGCCTCTTTCTTTTTCCTGCAAACTCATGGAGGCAGAGAAATAAATCTGCTGTCCATCTGTATCTCTGTGTGTGACCACTGTGGAGAAGAAATTCTCACCTAGCCCAAAATGGCTACGTGGGAAGAACAAGAAATATACCTTTTAGTTGTAATCCACAGAGAGTTTGTAATCCACAGAGTTGTCCACGTGGCACAACCTATCTTATCCTGGCTGATATTTCTATTTATGCCAGTTAATTTCTTAATTTATTACTACATAGAATTGATAACTTATTAGGTTGGATTCTATGAAATCGTTGACTTGAAAAATGACAAATGTCTGAGGTAATGGATATGTTAATCTGCTTGATTATGATAATCATTTCACAATGTGCACACATAGCAAAACATCATGTTTTAATAAATACAATTCTAAGTTGTCAATTAGAACATGAAAGCTGGTTAAAATTGTTATTTTTAATTTAAAACCAGTTAAATAAAAGCACACATAATTTTATTTTCCAGAAAACATAACTTCTCAAAAATTTTACATTGATTTTTTTAATTAACATTCTATTCTGATCATTTTTCTTAGAATTTAATTAGACTTCATAATTCTTTTATACATCAATCAATTTACCCAAACATTATCTGTAAGGGTAAGTCATGTATATGACTCAATTTTTATTGCCACTTATCCTATAATGGCCATCTTTTGGAATATCTTATTGTTAATATTTTGGATTATTTGTTAGGGTATGTTTTGAGACATACAATGAACAAGAAATACATAAGTACTTAGATAGCATTGATGTCCATTGACAAATTAACTTCCCCCAATGCCTTACTTATTAACACAACTATGGTCTTGCCATAGTTTTCTGGATGTATTTCCAAGACTGTGTATAAAATCTATAATAACTCCACTCCCACCTGGCATCGGTGAGTCAGAATGAAGTGATGTGAGATAAGGTAGCTACCTTCTTCCTTTAGTGTGAGCAGGACATGATGACTAACTGTGGCGTAATTCCCACCCAGAACAAACAAAGCAGACAAGATGGTGACAGGTACAGCTAGTTGGCACTACATGTCCCCACCTCTTTTTCCTGGTGTCAACAGAGGCCGGAAGAGCATGGATTTCACACCCTTATTCAAAGGAACTGGGTTAGAGTGAGTCAATGCGACACTTTCACCAGGAAAGTTTCAGCAGAACCAGGGTAGAGCTGAATATTCCCTTCACTTGTCTGCAGCCAGGGGGAGTGTGCATCAGTACCTATGCTGCCCTGGTGTTGGTAGGGCCCAAAAGGAAACTGAACATACACACACCCAGCCCTGGTGCTAGGAGATAGTCTGCCAAACCAGAAAGGTTAAATGGGAGCTAAAGTTTTCAAGTGAAAAGAAAAAGAGGCAGCCAAGGTTCAGGATAAAATTAAGTCACTTGTCGTATGAAGAACCAGGAATATTACCATGGAAACGAGAGAAGAGGCCAACACAAAGATGAATAGACGCCGGAATTGTCTGACAAGGATCTTAAAGCAGCCTAAATGGAAACAGTTTAAACTAGCAATCACGAATTCTCTTGAAACAAGAAAGTCTTAATGCTTTAGTTGGGTAAATGAGGTGAAGGCTATGTTGATTAGTAGGAGGTAAGCACTCCAATTTGTACAAAGAACCAACACATTAAATCCCATAATGGCAAAAATGTATTGATGATCTATGTACAAATGAGTTAATAAAAAAATAAATAAAATAAAAAAGAAAGTTCTCTAAGTGGAAAGGAAGTCAAGAGAAGAAAACTTGGTACTTCAGGAAGGAAAATACATGGTGGATGTGTAAAACGGGTAAATAGAAAAGGTCATCTTATAAGTTTCTTAAATCATGCTTGGTGGTTGAAAAAAAATTGTGATACCATCTGATGTGGTGCTCATTGTATGTACAAGGGATGCTTAAGACAATTACATTTATAAAATGGGAGGGTAAAGAGACCTCGATGAAAGCAAAGGTCCTTCACTCAAGGTCATAACATTTTGAAACCATTAGATGGTGATAGGTTTTGTATATATATTGTAATCCCTAAAAAAGTCACCAAGAAAAGTTTTTGAAATATTGTTCTCAATTCACTATTAGTAAATCAAAATGGAATCTTAAAATATATATGAATAACCCAGAAAAAGGTAAGAAAAGATGAACAGAAGAATGGTAAACAAAGATAACAAATGGAAAACAAATAATGTGGCAGATTTATGCCCTTTTATATGAACAGTCAATGTAAATGTAGTTTTATATGTTAAGTTTGTGATTCATTTAACTTTGGCATGAGATATAAAGTTAATATCGAGGTGTTTCTTTTTCTTCTTTTCTCTTTTGCCTGTGAATGTCCAATTGCCCCAGCACCATCAGCTAAATAGTCCACCATTGAATTACTTTTGTACCTTTGTCAAAATACCTTTGGATGTATTTATTTCCATCTATTTCTCCATTCTGTAGTCTATTCCTTTGGTTTCTGGGTCTTTCTGCCAATAGCACACACAAGAAGATATAACAATCCTAACTATATATGGAGTCAATAAAGCTTGACATGAAATACAGATCAATGAAGATCAGAAGAATAGATAAATCTAAAATTAAAATTGGAAATTTCAAAAGTCCTCCTTCAGCCATTGACAAAATAATTTACCAATTTACAAAGATATCGTAAAGCCAAAAATGCCATGAGCTGTCTTTCCTCTTTGAGCATCACAGGTCTGCAAATCCTCAGCCATGAGTTCTGCTCTCAGCAGACACGTGCTCCCTCCTACAAGGAAAAGCTCCCCACCTGGCCAGCTCTGCTGTAAGTTTGCCCGCCAGCTACCCATTAGCCCCTGAACATGTTGGGTGTGACCTCCCTCAAAACCCACACAAGCTGATCACAGCTGCCCACAGGAATGAAGGGTCACCACCTCCAGCTGCTGGCTGCTCCTTCTCTTACAGAGCATAATCCCCTGTGGCCCTGGATGGTGTATTGGGTTCCCTTCCCCCTTCTGGGAGCACATGTGACTAGGCATCTCATCTCACTTCTCCTATATTTAGCTATCTCATACCATGTAGGGTGAGATATACCTTTCTTACCAATGGGATGAATAGGAGGAGGTCATCAGAATAGATGTAGATACCTCAGACTACACTATCAATGAATTGACCTAACTGACATTCATGGAACACTACACTCAATAACAGGATATACAGTCTTTTCAAATGTTTGCAAACATTTACTAAAATGAGAAATATTTTGGTCTTGCACAAGAGTAACAATAAAAATTAAAAGCTTCAAGTAATGCAGAGTGCATTTACTGATCACAGAAGTATTAGTCATATGTAATGAAATGATACCTAAAATGTCCTCAAGTGATTAAAAATTAAATAAATGTTAGTCAAAAAGGCAAATCACAATCAAAAGAATATATGTATACATATTTTTTATTATTGTTCTTTCAATAGATTTAGGACTTACAAGTGTTTTTGTTTTTTGTTTTCAGATGTGTAATACAATGCTGAAGTCAGAGCCTTTAGTGTACCTGTCAGCAGGAGAGTGGACGTTGTACTCTTTAGATAATTTTTAATCTCTCACCTTTTTCCCTTCCTCCTCACCTCTTTTGTTTCCAATGTCTCTTACACCACTTTGTACCATTTATATCCATTGTTTAGCTCCCAAGTACAGGTGAGAACACGTGGTATTTGTTTTTCCATTCCTGAGATACTTCACTTAAGATAATGGTCCCAGTTCTATCCACATTGCTGAGTTCTGCAATGGACATTATTTCATTCCTTTTTACAGCTGAGTACTTTTCTTTACCCACTTACCCATAAATGGGCATGTAAGTTGATCTAATATATTAGTATTTTTAATTGTGAATTGAGCAATGATAGACATTAGAATGCAAGTGTCTTTTTGATGACTTATGTTCTTTTGAGCAGATACCCAATACTGGCATTGGTGGATCAAATGGTATGTCTACTTTTAGTTCTTTGAGGCATCTTCACACTGTTTTTTATAAAAGTACTACTTTTCTTGCTCCCCCATATAAGTGTTCCTTTTTCACTTCATCCATGACTTTTTACTTATAAGTAGTGGCCAATCTGACAGAGTTCAGGTGGTATCTCATTGTGGTTTTAATTTATATTTCCCTGATGATTAGTGATATTGAACATTTTTTCATATGTTTGTTGGCCATTGGTATATATTCTTTTGAAAAAAAATCTGTTCAAGCTTTCATTCTTTTCTTTACTTTTTGATGGGGTTATTTGTTTCTTTTGTTTTCTTGCAAATTTGTTTGAGTTCTTTGTAGATTCTGGATATTAATCTTTTTTTTATTTAACAAGTGAGCAGTTTATTAAGAATTAAACAAAGATATGATGTGATACAGTGCAAGACTCTCAAGATAGTTATAACACTATCTCAAGATAGTATATAATACTACTCACACAAAAACTTAAATTTCACCTCAAAAAAAATCACATGGATATTAATCTTTTGTTAGATGTATAGTTTGAAATATTCTCTCCCATTCTGCAGATTGTCTATTCTGTTATTTCCTTTTCTGTGCAGAAACTTTTTTGTTTAACTAAGTCTCATTTATTTATTTATTATTATATTATTATTTTTATTTATTTATTTTTTTTTGCAGTTTTTGGCAGGGGCTGGGTTTGAACCCATCACCTCCGGTATATCAGGCTGGTGCCTTACTCCTTTGAGCCACAGGCACCACCCCTCCTTTATTTCTTTTTTTGTTGCTATATTTGCTTTGAGAGTCTTAGTCATAAATTATTTGCTTAGGTCAATGTCTGGAAGAGGTTTGTATATATATATATATATATATATTTTGTTATAGAACTTTTTTTGGTTTGGGGTCTTACATATAAGTCTTTAATCCATCTTAGTTAATTTTTGTGTATGGTGTTAGAAAGCATCTAGTTCATTCTTCAGCATGTGGCTATCCAGTTTACTCAGCACCATCTATTGAATGGAGCTTCTTTTCCCAGTTTGTTTTTGTCTACTTTGTTTAAAACCAGTTGGTTGTACTGTCTGGTTTTATTTTTGAGCTCTCTTAAAAAAATTATTTTTAATGGATGGAAAAATTTTAAAAAATAATAAAGGTTACATCTTATACAGTTTTCAAAAGAAATGTATAGCTTTAAAGAATTACACTAGAAAAGAGTTAGTGATCTAAGTTTCTATCTTAAAAATAACAAAGAATAAATATCTCCAAATCAAGTGGAAGGAAAGAATAATGATATAAAAAGAAAAAATACACAATTATGATTTAATAAAAATTAAAAAAAAGAAAAAGAAAAAACAATTGGGTGGCACCTGTGGCTCAAAGGAGTAGGTGGCTGGTTCAAACCTGGCCCCAGCCAAAAACTGCAAAAAAATAAAGGAAAAACAATTCACAGAAAACTTATTTTTCTATTATTTATTTCTCTAGTTTATCTGTCTCTATTCCCTATCCTCTGCTGTTTAATAGGAAAAAAATAACACAGTCCAGTTAGTAAAATCAACATAATGGAAAGCTATTTCATTGACAAATAACAATAAAGGCAGGAGACAATGGCTCACTCCTATAATCTTAGCACTCTGGGAGTCTGAGGTGGGTGGATTGCTTGAGCTCCAGAGTTCAAGGCCAGCCAGAGCAAGAATGAGACCCTGTCTCTACTAAAAATAGAAAAACTAGCCAGTGTCATGATGGGCACCTATTGTCTCAGCTACTCTAGAGGCTGAGGCAAGAGATTCGCTTGACCCCAGGAGTTTGAGGTTGCTGTGAACTACGATGAACTACAATGGCACTCGACCCAGGGTGACAGAGTAAGACTCTGTCTCAAAATAAATAAATAAAATTGACATACTTCTAACTAGACCACTGAAGAATGAAAAGACACAAATCAGACTATTAGGATCGAAAGATGAGACATAATTGCATATCAACTAACCTTAAAATGATAAGGTGACATTATAAACACATTTATGTCAATAAATTCAGTAATGTAAATGAAATGACAATTCTTTAAAAGATGCAAATTACCAAAAATGATTACAAATAGTTACATCTGAATATCCTTACATTTATTTTTTAGTTTTTTAAAAATTTTTATTAAATTATAACTGTGTACATTGGTGCAATCATGGGGCACAATGTGCTGACTTTATATACATTCTGAAATATTTTCATTGAACTATTTAACATAGCCTTCATGGCCTTTTAATCACTATATGAAAACATTTATTTTTTAAAAGTTGAAATCTTTGTTAGACAGTTTCCCACAGATACCATGCACCTGGCCTCCCT
>CAUYON010163496.1:0-22927 GCA_963573935.1 Arctocebus calabarensis | reverse complement strand
TGCTGACCCCTCTGTAGGCTGGTGTCCCCACTGACCACTCCGCTCCCGTGCTGACCCCTCTGTAGGCTGGTGTCCCCCCTGACCACTCCGCTCCAGTGCTGAGCGCTCTGTGTGCTGGTGTCCCCACTGACGACTCCGCTCCCGCGCTGACCCCAGCGTTTGCTTGTGTCCCCACTGACCACTCCGCTCCCGTGCTGACCCCTCTGTATGCTGGTGTCCCCACTGACCACTCCGCTCCTGTGCTGACCCCTCTGTAGGCTGGTGTCCCCGCTGACCACTCCTCTCCTGTGCTGATCTCTGTACGCTAGTGTCCCTGCTGACCACTCCTCTCCTGTGCTGACCCTATGTACACTGGTGTCCCCACTGACCACTCCTCTCCTGTGCTGACCCTATGTACACTGGTGTCCCCACTGACCACTCCTCTCCTGTGCTGACCCTCTGTATGCTGGTGTCCCTGTTGACCACTCCTCTCCTGTGCTGACCTCTATATGCTGGTGTCCCCGCTGACCACTCCTCTCCTGTGCTGACCCTATGTACACTGGTGTCCCCGCTGACCACTCCTCTCCCGTGCTGACCTCTGTACACTGGTGTCCCCGCTGACCACTCCTCTCCTGTGCTGACCCTATGTACACTGGTGTCCCCACTGACCACTCCTCTCCTGTGCTGACCCTATGTACACTGGTGTCCCTGCTGACCACTCTGCTCCGTGGGGCCCTCTACAGGCTCTGTGCACATCCAACCTTTGTTTTCCACAAGCTGCCTCTTACCCGGGGGTGCAGCCTGTCCCCCCACTGCTCTTGGGGGTCACACGGCCCTGGGCCAGCTCTCTCTGGCCCCAGCACTTCCATGACCACCCTCATCCGGGCCCCTCTAGGCACCTGGTAAGGGGGTCTTCAGATAGACACAGAGACATAGATGGCTGGTGGGATCCCCCCTGCAGTTGCTACAACAAATTATCACTAATGTAAGTGGCTTAAAACTACACAAATGTATTACTTCAAAGTTATTCTGAAGGTCAGAAATCCAAACAGGGTCTCCCTGGGCAAAAATCAAGCTGTCAGCCAGGCTGTATCCCCCTGGAGGGTCCAGGACGGAATTTGCTCTGCCAGCTCCCCAAGGCCAGCAGCGTTTCTGGGTGTGTGGCCCTGTCCTTCCAACCTCTGCTTCTAATCTCACATCCCCCTCTCCCTTGACCCCTCCTGTCCACCTCTGGCAAGGACCCCCATGAAGACATTGGGCCATGTGGATACCCAGGACCACCTAGAGTTTAAGGTCCTGAACTTAGTCATATCTGCAGAGAGCAGTCTCCGGGTAGAGGCGGGGACACCATCCTGCCTGCCACAGTGCCCCAACGTGTCAAGGCAGAGCCAGCTTAGCATCCAAGATCTGTATCAGTGGACAGAACAAGCAGGCTCCCCTTTCCTCACACCTCCTTCCTGCCTTCCCTCCAACAGGCCTGCTTCAGCCTGACCTCGCCCATGTCCAAGGCCTCAGGGTGCAGACAACTCCCTGCTGGCTCCAACTTGGAAGATGACTGCCTGTTAGGTGAATGGGCCTCCAAAGGTACATGTCTGGAAACATGATAAAATGTAATACCCAGTGCTGGTGAGGCTATGGTGAAAAGGGCAGCCCTAGGCACTGCCCAGAGGAACAGAAAGAAAATTGGCAACAAGTTTCAAGAGCCCAACAACACTCAGACCTTTTGATTCTATAACTTGTTCTGCTGGCTCTCCTAGGTCCATCCCATGGGGTGGGGGGTGCGGAGCTGGATAAACAGGCCTTCAGCTGACTTGAGCTGGGCCTCGAGGCAGCAAATGGGGTGCAGGAAGAGGAGAGTTAGGGGTGAGCTCTGGGTATGACTCACACACCCTCAAGGAAAATAACAGCATGCAAGAGAGAGCTCTCCCGCTGAGGAGGGGCGCTGGGCGCTCTCCCCTTCTGTGTGCTGGGTAGCCCCCTGTTCTCACCCCCCTCCGGAGCCCTGCACCCCAGCCCTCCACTTCCCACCATGTGTAGGGGTCACTGCTACTTTCCTGCAGAGCAAATCATAAACAGTGGGACGGGGAGGGGGGAGAGAGAGAGCGAGAGAGAAGACCGTGAGTCCGAGAACAGGGGAGAGAGCAAAGGAAAGAGGATTCTACAGGGTGGTTTAAAAGAAAAAGGTGCCGCTAAAAAGCAGGTGCTGGGGCTTTCCGGGAGACTGCTGTGACCTTGGTTCCGACAGAGCAGAATTATCAGACCATGGTCTTCACAGAACACAGGCCCAGCTGAGGTCACTGCCCATCTAACTGAAAACAATGCTGAGCGTGTCGCCCTGGCAGGGACAGGGCAGCATCTTTGCCTTCTATCTGTTGGATACTTCGTTTACAAGCTGCTCTCTCCAGCAATTACCTTTGGGTGTGTGTGCTGAGTGTAAGGCTGTCTAGGACCAGCCGAGGACAAAGCCTGAGCGCTGGGGGTCAGGACACCGAGGTTCAGTGGGGTCCAGCCTTCCATCCCCTGGAGCCTGCAGCACTCACAGCTGAGTCTGTGGACTCGAGGTCCTGAGGACCCATGAGATCCCCAAGACGTGCACACAGTGGGGTCTTTGCACCAGTCACCTCTGTCTCTCTGCACACCCAGTCCCTGGCTCCCCCTGCTCCTGCTCTGTGGGCTGCAGTTGGGTGGGTCCTTGTCACCCAGGTCTGGGCAGTGGGTGGCATCAGCCACCGACAGAAGGGCAGGAGAGCAGGGGGCTGGGGTGTTCGGTCTCCCTCTCTGCCCTGGCCCCATGGGGCAGCTTCTTCCCCCAGCGAAGACCAAGCTGGTCTCACTAACTCCTCCCTCCAGCCCCCTCTGAGGCCAAGGTTAGTGAGGATCCCGCACTGTGTTAGCCCGGGGAGTGCACCAGCCACGAGGTCACCAATCCACCCACGACACCGAGTCCCTTTCTGAAACCTGCCAACCTGGGCTCTGTGTGTGGGGTCTTCTCCTGCAGGGTCACTGCCCTCTATAACGGGGACATGGAGGAGGGCTACTTGTTTGCAAAGATGTGTTCAAATTGTTGTGATTTTAGGGACTCTGTCCTCTCGCCGGGACACATGTACCCCAATAATTGATTATCATAATGTGATAAACTCACTTTTGAGGGGCCATCCAGCCCATGGCTGGCTGGAGCAACTGAGAAATCACCTGCCCTAGACTCGCGCTATGACCAGGGACCTCCCGGGCGACCTTCCAGAAAGCCAGCTGGACCAGGCCTCGCCCATGTAGTGGCCTTTGCTCGCTGCCTGTCCCCTGTGGTCATGCTCAAGCATCCCCTGGAATTGTAGAATGCCATCCGCTCCGTCCCCCATCCCACACCTTCCCTCAAGCTTCACCTCTGACCTCTGGCCTCTGCTCTCAGAACTGTCCTCTGAAGCCTCCCTATCACTTGATGGGAAGACAACCGAGTAATTCTACCCTATGCTTCCCAAAACTCAGGAGGACTGGAGTGTCCCTCCTGCCCGCTCCCACAGGACAGGACTGGGCTGGGGCCGTCGGCTCCTTTGTCCCTCAGAAGACACCACTCTCCGTGGGCAAACCTCGACAGAGCCGGCCAGCTGAGTCCCCAGACCCCAGAACAGGACACCAAGGGGGCTATGACTTGTGTCCAGCTCTCCCAGCCGAGTGAAGGTAGGCTGTCCCACCCGGTCTCCTCCTCCACCCACGGCCATCTGCCACCCAGCGGTACCTGGGTCCAGGGCCACATGCTCAGAGGCAGAGCTGAGCTGGGAGGAGCCCCGACCCCCGGAGGCTGGTGGAGCAGAGCCAGGCCCACCAGGACAGCACCTCTGGGGCAGCCCAGGGCCTGTGTCAACCTTCACTCTACAGCCCCTGCTTTTTATTTGCTGCTGCTCCCCAGAGTCTAAGCCTCACTACTGCAGTGACTACTAAGTAACAGAGATGGTCCCTCTTGACTCCACAAACATCGGAGTTCTCATTAATTATCAGGATTTTTAATGACATTCAGTTATAACAATCATCCCACTTTTAGCCCTGGGCGAGCAGAGCCCTGAGCGGGTGGAGGCCCCAGGCTTTGAAGTGTCCCCCACAAAGTTTCCTTGACCCCCTGCAGTGGCTGGGACCCCCCAGGCCACCCCAAACCGGTGGGACCCTCGTGCCCCTCAGTCCGCTTGACTCTCAGCTCACCTCCATAGAAGGCGAGAGGCTGAGCAGGCGACCTGAGGTCATCCCGGGTCCAGCGGCCAGGCTGTGTACAGATGCCGCTCCACTTACAGGGGTCGCACCTGGACACACCCACCCTAACTTGGAAATGTCACAAATTGAATATGGACTCTCATCTTAAGATGTTTTCGATTTCAGATGGGTTGGTCCAGACAAGCCCCGCGGTGAGCCCAGGGCACACTGGGCACCCACCACTCAGTCCTCACAGGGCCTGTCTGTGTCTTGTCTGAGGTCACATGATATCAGGTGACACTCTGATTCAGGGCTATCAGGCTGTTCACAGAGGCCCTGCCTGGAGCCCCCCACATCCCAAGGACAGTGATGACACCAGTGTCACTACTGTTGTTAAAAACTAGTAATTGCAACTAATAACAAATAGCCCGTGTCTATCCTAAATTTAATAGCAATAAAGCTACCCCCTCTTTTAAGAGACAAGAAAGTTTGGGACCAACTTTCCATTCCCAAGCAGGGGAAGCCCCCCGATGTCCCATAGGACCCCACCCTTGCAGGGGATGAAACGGGCACCTTCCTCACTCCCTCCCTCCCCACCTGCTGTCTCTGCCCACAGCCCGGGTATCTCTCTCTCTCTCTCTCTCTCTCTCTCTCTGTGTGTCTCCATCTCTGTTCAAAGCGGCCACCTGGAGCTTCCAAGCCCAGCAAACTCCTAAGAAGGCCCACACCAGGTTATGACAGGCCAGCCTCGGCCAGGGCCCCGGAGGCCCTGCTTACACCAGGAGAGAGCAGGGGACCAGTCTAGTTGTGTAGTCAGGGTCAGCAACCACCAAACTAAGCTCCCTCTAAATCAGTGGTTCTCAACCTTCCTAATGCCACGACCCTTTGTTACAGTTCCTCATGTGGCGGTGACCCCCAACCATAAAATTATCTTCATTGCTCTAAATTCTTCCCTTTCCAGCGTTCCAGGCCTTCCATCCCTCTCGGGGAAATGACTGTCTACCTGTCCCCGTCACGCAAGGCAAGAACAGCTTCCATCCCCATCTGTGTGTTGTACGTAGCAAGCTAAGACTCAGAGCAGCCTGACAAGACCACGTCACAGGTCACGTGGAGGGTCACTGAAGAAGCCGGGAGCAGGTCTTGGGTTTGCTGCCCAACCCCTTCTCTGACCAGCTCGGAGAGATACCAGCCTCCCCATCAGACATGAACAAGGAGACAAAGGAAGGGCTAGGAGGGGAAAGGCACACGGGTGGGTGCCCGTGCCCTCCCAGTGATCCCCACCTGACCTTGAAGCCGTCCCAGTCTGCACAGGCCCCAGCCCTGGGGACACATTCTCAGAGCCCTCCCAGAGGAGAACCTGGCAGTGGTGCCCATACAGGGCCCAGGGAAGGCCCACCTTGGATACTCAGGTCCTGGCCAGCAATCTGTTTCTAATTCCCTGACACAGGGGGCAATTTATCCTCCTCCCTCACTGCCGAGGGCCTCGCATGCCTCAAGGATTACACGCTGAGTGAACTCTGTCCGCGCAGCCGAGTCAGCGGGGAGTGAGGACAACGCGTTCCATTGTTCCCCGCCTGCTTTCCCAACGCCCTGATTGGCAAGAAAATGTCTCCAAGAGGCGAATGGAAAGAAAACATTTCCCCGCCGACCCCTCCTCCAGCCCCCGCAGGCTGCTGGGATCTGGTGGGCCCGAGACCTTCTCTGTTACCAAACAAAGCTCCACTCTCCCCCCGCTGCCCTGTTCCCAGGGACATTAACCTCAGAATTAGGGGTGAGTCCCAGGGGACCATGCACCCAGACTTCCCAGGCAGGCCAGCTTGCAGACACTGCTCTGGCATCACTTGTTAATATAATTGTTACGGCTACAACTCACAGAGTACTCACTACGTGTTAAGGGTCGTGCCCTCTCCAAGACAATTGTGAACTTGAGGACGTGTACAAGGTGCTGGCTGTGTCCCACTTATTTAATACTAACACACAACCGCAACGTGGGTGCTGCTCTCGGTCCCATTTCACAGGTGGGGAGACAGAGGTTACACGAGTGAAGTGAGCCCAAACTCGCTGAGGGAGCCCCAGGAGGACTTGGAGCCAGGTCCATCGGGTTCGAAAGCCCACAGCTCCCTCCCCAACCATTCCACTGCCCTTGCCGCCCCTTCCTCAAGGAAACTCAAAACTCCGCCCCATCTTCAGCCCCTGAGCCCCGTTGTGTCAGCCCATGCCTCCTAGCTGGTATGCACAGTCTTGTTCAAGGACAAGTGGACAGGAAGTGAAGCACGTGGCCATGGCGGGCAGAGGCTGAGCTGCCTGCCAAGTGATGGGACTCTGGACACCTGCGCTGTGGCAGCCAGAGCCCCGCCGCGGAGCAGAACCCATCAGATGGGTCTCCGGGGGCTGCTGAAACAAAGCACTGTGACGGGGGCTTCACAACCTGGGGGAAGTCACTCTCTCCAGGTCCTTCCAGGGCTGCAGAGGGCCCCTCATGTGGCCTCCCTGCCTCTCCCCGATCCTGTGGTCACCCAAACCCTTGGTCTGCAGCTGCAGGGCCCGTCCTCTGCCCCTCGTCACGTGGCCTCTGGGTACCTCTGAGCATTATCTTCTTATACAGACACAGTGGTTGGAGCAAGGCCGCCCTAACCCAGCATGACCATAACTTAATTACATCTGAAAAGACTCTGTTTGCAAGAAAGCTGTGTTCTCAATAATAAAAACCCACTCGAACTAGCGGAAGCTAAGTATGATTAAAAATAAAATAATGTTAATAAACAAGGAAGCAGAATCACCCTAAGACATGTGCCTTGAGAGTTCACATGGGCATCGTCCTCAGAGGGTCCGTCCTTGCCACCACCTCAAAATTCTTAATAACTTTACCCTCGACCAGCTCGGTCACGCTGCGGACCCCAGGGACACGGTGTTGACACAATCAGCATATCTCACTCCAGCGCTGAGGAGTTGGGGGTGCTAATCCTTCTACTCCCATTGGCGCTACGAGGACCCCCGCAGGGTCCCTGGTCTGCCCACAGGTAGGCTGGGAGGAGCCGCCAGGTGGGATGTCCGGTCATTGCCTTAGGCTGTTGCTGCTGCTGTAACAAAACCGCTGGACTGGGCCATTTATAAAACCAGAAGCTCATTTCTCACAGTTCTGGACATCTGAGATCAAGCCTCTGGCAGGCTCAGTGGCTGAGAAGGTCCCAACTCCTCTTCCATGGTGGCGCCTTGTTGCTGTGTCCTTCAGAGGGGACAACACTTGGTCCTCACGTGGCAGGGGGGCCAGGAAGGCAAAACGGCCCAGCTGGATCCCTGGAGCCCTTTTACAAGGCCCCATTTCCACTCGTGAGGAAGCCGCCCTGGGCCACCTAAGAACTTCCTGAAAGCCCCACCTCCAAATACCATCCCCTCGGGTCTCAGGTTCCAGAACATGGATCTGGGGACACCAACACTCACACTGCAGCACGCGGGGCCTGGCCGGCCCAGGGCCCCCGTCACAGTGGAGCAGGGGTGGGTAACAGGTGGTTCCAGTGGGGACAAAGCACCTGGCTGAGGGCCTCCAGGGACAGGCTGGGCGGATAAGCCTCCCGTTCCAGGGACGCGTGAGCACAGAGAATGTGGCAGCTTAAAATGTAGAATGAAACACAAATGCACCCCCACTGCCAAATGCAAGTCCACTCGCTTTGTGGTCTGACCCGCCCCCTGACCTGCGGCCTTGGCCCCCAGCCCTCTGTGCCCGGCCACACAGCCTCCTCTCACACCAAGCCCGCCCTCCCCTGTGGGTCCCCAAGAGCTTTTCCCTTCGCCTGCCAAGTCCATCAACCCTCTCCCACTCCTGTCTGGATCCCTGTCATCCTTCAGGGGACGGTGCCGGTGTCACTTGCTCAATGAGGCTTCCTGAGCCATGCCAGCTCCCTCCCCTCCATTCTACCTGTTTCCATTACAGCAAACTGATTATTACGTTTGTATTTATTTCCATTCTAATCACCTGTCTCCCCACCAATTTCGAACCCCACAAGGGCAGACGTGGCATCCATTTTGCCCACCACAGCATCCCCAAAAGCCGGACAGGTTTCCTGAGGCTCAGGTTTTGGCAAATGAGCGAATGAAGTTGGCGTCCTGAAGTTCTCTGCCTCAGGGGGAACCTCTGGTGGGCATCGCTGAAATGGGAAATATCCTGAGAAGCACGGCAGCTGTCGCATGCGGCATCGGCCCCCAAATACACCCACGGGTGCAGCGGGGCTAACAACTCCCCGGAAATGTCCCCCTCCTGATCCTTGGAACGTGTGAATACGTCACCTTATGTGGCAAAGAATTAAGGTCACAGATGGAATTAAGGTTGGTGCTAATCAGCAGACCTTAAAATAGGGAGCGTGTCCTAGGTCGTGGCTCAAATGTAACCACGGGGGTCCTTAAATGTGGAAGATGAGGCAGAAGAGATAATCCCAGAGAGACGTGACAACAAACTGGGCCAGTAACAAAGTGCTGCTGGCTTAGGGGGGGAAGGGGGAGGCCACAAAAAGGGGCGCAGGCGGCCTCTAGAGCCAGAAAAGGGGAGCAGCAGACTCTCCTGTGGGCCCCCCAGAAGGACCCAGCTCTGACAACACTGCAGAAAGTGGAGGAGCTGGGGCCACAGACCAGGCAGCAGGCCAAGGGCGGTGCCTGCCATGAGTGGCCGTGGGGCGGAAGGAGGAACAGGTGGGCACACTCAGCATGGCACAAGACAGGACTCTTGGCTGACAGGATCAGCCCCGTCCAGCTTAATGGGCCAATAGCTTTTCTCTCCAAGAATGACGCTTCCTTGGCCCTGGGCTGGGCCGACTCACTGGTGTCCACAGTTACAGGGTCACAGCAAAGCCCTGGACTTGGGGCTAAAGCCCTGGGGCCAGAATCTGCATGGCAGCCACCAACAAGCAGTCTGGCTGAGTCCTGCAGGGGTGACCTGCGAGGTGAATACAATGGCTCCATCTTGTTCCTCCTGCTGTCTCTGAAACTATTCTGGAAAATTCCAGAACCAGGATGGGTTCCTGCTCACTCCTATCCAGCAAAGAAGTGGGTGACTTGCTTCCTTGCTTCCCGGGGACAGTGAGATGGATTTTTCTCCTGAAACGATCTCTGCAGGAAGGCGGGCCTGTGCCGGGGGAACCAGCTGTGCACTCCTCCAAGAGGAGGGCGGGCAGCCATGGAAAACAGCCCTGCCCAGCTCCCTCTGCGACACAGACGGCCCAATGTCCTCCTTCCCGCTGCTTCTCACCCCGGGACCCTGGCGCCGGGGCTGTGTTCAGCCTGAAAACCGAGAAAGGATTTGGGTGGGAAGCACAAGGCAGTTGAGCTCTGCAAAGTTGAGCTCTGGGTATTTCAAAAATTAAAATTAAAACGAAATCATCAGGGGGAAAAAAGCGTTTCTCTCTAATCCAGGCATTGTTAACCTTTCGGAGATCTTAGACTCTTTGGGAAGTCTCGCAAACCCAATGAGCTCCTCTCAGAATGTTTTTCAATGTGTAACATTTGCAGGATTACTATATAGTTATCAAAATATTTTAAATTGTGATGCAGTCTGATCTGTACCTTTTGGAAACACAGATCTCACAGACTCAAAGTAGCTCCGAGCTCAAGTTATATTCTGGAAACAAGCTTGTATTGTGATAAGAAAATGTGACTTCACTGGTGATAAAGTGACAAAGTCTGTTGATGCTACTGGCTTACTGCCTGTGTCCACAATGGAGGGAAATGCCAAGTTTCAGTTTAGAGAAAATAAAGATGCAATATCTTTCCATCCAGTGTCACCAATCCCCTGAATTCTCTCCACAGACACCCTGGTTAGGACCCCCAGGGACAACCGTAAGACTTCCTGCCACCTGGATCTCGCTCAGACTATTAGCATAGAGAAGGTCTCAGTAACAAACCTTCATCAATATTCAGGCTGACATGTGACCCATGAGATGTTCTAAAGTTCGTGTTTAAAAAAACACCTTCATGGCTGCGCCTGTGGCTCATTGAGTAGGGCACCGGCCCTATATACCAAAGGTGGCAGGTTCAAACCCAGCCTCGGCCAAATTGCAAAACGGAAAAATAGCCAGGCGTTGTGGCGGGATGCTTGTAAGTCCCAGCTACTCTGGAGGCTGAGGCAAGAGAATCACCTAAGCCTAGGAGTTGGAGGTTGCTGTGAGCTGTGTGACGACACGGCACTCTACCGAGGGCGATAAGGTGAAACTCTGTCTCTACAAAAAAAGAAAATAAAATAAAAAAACACCTTCAGGAAAAGAAAAACTTGAAAAAAAAATGGTGATCATTTCTAAGTACAGGATTTAGGACTTTTTTTCCTTTTTTTGCTCATTTGTCTCATTATATATCATGTTTATGATTATTGAATTTGTATAATAAAAAGGAAGCCTTTAGTAAAAGTGATGACTTTATAAACAAAGTTTTCATTTTAATATTCTACAAAATAGTACCGTTTGAATTTTCCACAGTGGATGTGCATTACACTTTAAATTAAAAGCTAATAAACAGGCCAGTTGCAGTGGCTCAGCCCTGCAGTCCTAGCACTGTGGGAGACCAAGGCATGAGGGTCAGTTGAGTTAGAGACCAACCTAGGCAATAGTGAGACTGTCTCTACAAAAAATAAAAATATTAACCAGGCATGGTAGCACAGCACTTGTAATCCAGGCTACTCGGGAAGCTGAGGCAGGAGGGTTGCTTGAGCCCTGGAATTTGAGGTTGCTATGAACTATGATGCCACGGCACTCTACCCAGGTGACAGAGTAAGTCCCTGTCTCAAAAAACAAAACAAAACAAAGCTAATAAAGAATCATTACACTGTACACTTTAAATGAGTGAACTGTAATTATATCTGAAAGCAGCTAAAAATATTTAATCTAGGACTAGTTTTAGACACTCCACTCAGACACATGGTTATCTTGGACAACTTTTTTTTTTTTGCAGTTTTTGGCCGGGGCCGGGTTTGAACCTGCAACCTCCACTATGCAGGGCTGGCGCCCTACTCCTTTGAGGCACAGGTGCTGCCCATGGACAACTTTTTAATTAACTGAAAGCTAACCAGTCAACCAAACTGTAAAAAAATATATAAGCCATTTGGGAAATGTAAACATGGTTTAGATATTGGTGGTATTCTAAGTGTGACAATATTATGATTACTTACTGTAGGAAAGAGACCCAAATATACAATGCATCTCTCTGGTACTTCTTAGAACTGCATGTAAATCTACAAGCGTCTCTACATAAAATGCTTAATTAAAAAGAAAAGAGAGGTTCTTATCTCTCTGAGATGGTTCCGAAGCAGCAAAGGCTTCAGAAAAGACCTGGCTGGGGAGCGGTGGGCACAGAGGCAGGGCACTAGGAAGCTGCTGACCGCTAACCTGGGGCCACCTGCACCAACTTTGTTCTAGTTGTGTATACGTTCAAAATATTCCACAATAAAACATTTTTCATGCTAATTATTTTTAAAAATTGGACAAGCAGTAAGAAAGAAAATGGCTCAAGGTAATCAGGTTTCTAGAAACACGACTTTGTGTTCTGAAAACTCCAGAGGAAGGCGTCATGGTGTTTGCTGCTGTGCTCCTTGTTTTGTAAGTCAAGGGGGTTTAATAAATGCCCTCACCGGCCCTCCTCCCCGCCTAGCACAAACCCGCGGCTGGGAAGGGCCTGTCCAGATGGTGAGCAGCGGGCAGCGAGGCTTCTGGACAAGGCACGGTGGAGGAACACTGGAGTCCAGTCCAGCCTGGGGCCCAGGTCCACTCTACAGGCCCTTCCCCATTCCCAGCCTCGTTTTTCCCCATCCCAGAGAGGAGTTTCGAACTAGGAGAAGCTCTAGGCTTCCTTCCAGCTGTACTCACCACGACCACGGCAGACGTGTTTACTTGGGCACTGGTCAAGCAGAGCCCGGGGCCCACAGGCCGCCCTCCTTCACGCAGGCTCTGACGTGCCCCAGGGAAGCCACAGGCTCCCGCTGCTTGCCCAAACACTGGTGCTCTGCACCCCGCCGTGGGCCCAGCACGTGAGGCGAGGCCGAGGTGTCCGGGTGAGGGCGTTTACAGGGACCCCGCAGGCGGGGCCAAGGGTGTGAACAGCAGCAAGCCTCTTTCTGGGCCTGCAGCTGATGGTGTCCCTGCCGTCCTCAGGCCTCACCCGGGGCCCTTGCTCATCTTGCCAGCTGGGTGTGGCCCGGCAGAGTGCAGACTCAGGACCAGCAGCGGCCAAGAGTAATGAGGACTCCTGGTGGTCCCTGGCTGGTGAGGAGCCAAGGCATGGGCGCCTTCTAGGTCCCTCGGCCCTCTTGTGGGACCCAAATTCACACCCAGGCCCCGCAGGCCCCGACTTCCAGGCTGCCCGTCCGACGGCATGGCTCTCCCTGCTCTGACACCAGGCGCTAGGCCCCAAGCCACCACGTCAGCCTGGTCTGGAAGCCCTCCAGGGGTGTCCCCTTACCGAGGGGCATTCCCCAGCACGGCCCCACAGAAAGGTGCTCCGAGGGACATTCTCGAGCATCGCATGACAGAAAGGCTCTGCGGTCAAAAGACTTCGGGAAACCCTGAGTAAGACACGACCCAACGTGCCCTCCGCAGGCCTTCCCAGAGCCTCTGCCATCCCACTGTGCCCCAGGGTCTGAGCCACCCAGAAGGCTGTGGGGTGTCCGCTTCGCTGCCTGTCGGACCTGGAGCTTGAGCATGAACAGGCATCTTAGAGGCTGGTGGTCTGTGGCCTCCAGGAAACACCTTCCATGCTGGGGCCTGGGAGACCCAAGCCGCAGGAGCGTCTGAGCATCACTGCTCACTCACGTGGGTCTAGTCTGTCTTGTTCTTCTGTTCTTTCATTCTGTCTTGCTTTACTCCGCATACAGTGTTTTTCAACTCGTAATGGATTATTCATTTCAAGACAGTGGTTTGCTGTGAGGATTGAGTCGGCTGGAGCAGAGGCAGCACATGACGTACCTTCTGCCGTCCTGACTCGTCGACATCATAATAACGGGCAGTGGGTGTCACGGTAGCGCTGGGCGGTGTCTACCTAGAAATACTTGAATTCTGTGGTGGGCCCGTCGCTGCTCCCGGGGATGGGGCTGAGGGAGCTCTCCGCACAACAGGAGAAAACAAGACAAAGGACCCCCCCATCAGCTGTAAAACCCCAGCTCCTGAGGCCGGAGGCCACAGACCCCACCGCCCACAGCAAGGTGAATGGCGGTCCTGTCCCCCATCCCTCGCCCACACCCACGTACTCAGACTCGCAGGTCCAGGGGTATGAAAGGGACAGACCAAGAGAAGGGGACAAAGAGAACTGTCCACTGCAGGGCAGCACGCTGGGCTCGGCTGTGAGACAAGAGGAGCCCAGATGGGATGGTGGCCAAGGCGTCTGCGGCCTCCTGTGCCTCCCTCCTGTGCCTCGTGGGTGCAGAACTAACACAAAGGCAAAGCTGTGCTTCCTCCCTGCCCCGTGCGTCCTTTGGCAGCTGGGCCTTCCCACCCGAATGCAGGACTCTGCACCCATAAGTACCGATCTGCATGGCCCCTGGTCCTACTGGGCTACACTGGTTCATAGAGTGCGTGTTTTCTGGCCTTCCAGACTTTCCACCATTTGAGAACATTTAATTGAGCACCGAGTGTATGCGTGTCATGGGGCAGGGGTTCATCCAGTGCTGACCAGAGAAACCACCGGCCATATTCTGCCAGTGTGGAATAACTGATGTCCTTATGAAACAAGAGGGGGGAGGCCATGGAGAGAGGGCCCAGGGTGGGGCAATGTGTGTGCAAGCCAGAGCCCCCCGGGAGCTGCCAGCAACAGCAGAAGTGGGGAGAGACGGACGGCTTCTCCACCGACCCTGTCCCACCTCACCTGTGGGCTTCTGGCCTCCAGAACTCAGAGACGATAGTGCCTGTTCTAAGCGACCCAGTTTGTGATGATTTACTTTGGCAGCTGCAGGACACTTGCACATCCTCTGAGTTGTGTTTGCCCACAGCTCACGGAAGCCATCGCACCTGAGACCCGGCCTGGCCCCCTGCACACCTCCCACGCCTGGTGACGACTCACCCGTTCCCAGACACAGGTGGAGATCTGACATGCCGAGAGCTGGGCTCCCTGTGCGACTTGAGTCCACCGTTACGGAGCAGGCCCACCCCACAGAGGTGGGGGGAAGGCAGAGTCCTCACGGGCCGCCAGCCTAGCACTGCTTCCCGAGGTGACCGAGAAAGGGCCTGTGGCAAACTGGACAAAACCGTCGCCACCATGTCTGGGCTCTGGAAATGAGCCCGAGGCAGACCCCACCCTGAGAAGGGGCGATCCCTACAGAGCAGCTCGGCTTTGGGCATGAACACGGGGGCTCTCCTCTCTGGATCAGCGCTGCCGGCAGGCTCCAAACACCATCAGTGCTGCCTGGAGCAGGCTCCACTGGGGGGTAGTAAACGAGAGGCTCGGTCAGCTGACAGGGCCGAAACCAGGGAGTGAAGGCCCACAGCTTGGTGGCCAAGCTGAGGTCTCCACTGGGGTGAGTGGCAAAAGGGCAGCCTTGGGACAAGAGAAAAGAACGCCAAGGACTGCCGAGTCCCCACTGTCGGGGAAACTGGGGCGCCCGCTAGAAAGTAAGACTGAGGGCGGAGTTGAGAACTGGGGGCTCTGAACACAGTCCCTGCTCACAGACAGACGAGGGAAGCTTCAGGCTCACAGCGTTTGGGCACAAGCTCTGCCCAGATGAGCAGCTGAACACAGGCCATGCAGAGAGGAGGAGGATCCCCAGGAGGCCAGGTTCAAAAGGTAAAAATCAAGCAGCAGCAGAGGCATCAGTGGCTGCACATTTGGGTGGGTGGGGGGGTCAGAATTTGTAAGTTTGAGTCCAGAGAAAAGTTACTTAAAAAAAAGTAAAAATAAAAATACTCTCAGAAATACAACTCAGAATCCAGATTTGCTATGACATATTACTTGAAATGCCCAGCACTGTGGAAGGGCCCACGTGGTGAGGAACTAAGGCCTCCTGCTGGCTTCAGAAGTGGCTCGTCCAGCTCCCGTCCAGCTTCCGGATGAGACCACAGCCCCAAACACCATCTGGGATTGTGACCTCAGGAGACACCAGAGCCCCCCCAGCCAAGCTCTCCAAGTTCCCGATCCTTAGAAACCGTGAGATTGTCAACATTTATTGCTGTTTTAAGCAGCTAAATTTAAGAATAATTTGTTATACATAAATAGATAACTGATACGTCTGGCCTCTCCAACGTGGGCAGAGTGGGGAGATAGGGCAGGAAATAAGGAATCTCTGTAGGGAACTTAACTGAGTTCTACAAACATGCTCTAGGGTCCTGGACTCAACCATAGAAGCAGTTTGCAGGTGAGCAGAACATTGTAAACATTAAAAAGAAAATTCGCCCATTGTTAACACGATTTTCACCTACGCGTTTGGAGGGTCTTTTTTCCTCCTTTCTACACAAAACAGCAACATTGGGATCCCTGGAACTCTCCTCTTGCAGACAGTGGGTTGAGAATTTGTTCTCATCCACCAGTGAAATGAACACAGCCCAGCCCTGAAAGGATTCCATGCTTGGGTGGCAACAAGAAAATCAAATAAAACCACACGTGTTCCAGGAGGGGCTTCCATTAAAAATGTGGTGCTGATTACTCCCTGGAGTGGTGTCCCAGGGTGGGCAGGGAGGAAGGGCGAGGAAATGTGGGTAGAAGACACACACGGCCGCCCCAGCAAGGCGGCTGAGGGACTGAAGCGCACAGCAGGGCAAGGAGGGCAGCCCTGGAGACTGGAGTGGACATAACAGGAGGCCACCAGGACGGGGCCATGGACCAGAGCCTCCCTCCCCACCGCCCGTCTGACCCAGGGCACATTTGTTTCAGACACCAGGGGGACAGGGGAATGATCACCACTGAGCCATGCGTCACTGCAGTCCTAGGAAGCAGGTACCATTATTCTTCCCATTTGGCCAATGAAGAACCTGAGGATCAGAGATGTTGATTCACTTGCCTAAGGCCACACAGCCATGAGTCTGTAAGAAGCAGGAGCCCTGCCCAGATCTGCCTGAGTCCCGTGCCTTCGCTGCTGTGATGCAACTCGCATGACAGTTAATGAATAACATGCCAGCGAGAATCACTCTGTAATATTTCAATAGTGCCAGTACCCAAATTTCTGAGGCAAAGATCATAGCTGTCGGGTGTCATGTTATAACATAGTCCATTAAAAAGTCCTTAGGAAAATAAAGAGCTGGAGACTTGAGGGCTGTGAGGAGAAGCCTGCCCCCTTCCTTCTTTCCTGTTCCTACATTCCCTAATTCTACTTGAGGGAAAACAGCTTGGCCTGAAAGGGGAGGGGCTCCCCTTTCCCGGGCTCGGCAGAGACCACAGTTGGCTGGGGATGATGGTTTGGTTTGGTGTCAATGGTTCCCCTTCAAAGTAACAGTTTACTCAGCAGCTCTAACTTGATTTCTTTCATTTTATTTTATTTTATTTTATTTTGAGACAGAGCCTCGAGCTGTCACCCTGGATAGAGTGCTGTGGCATCACAGCTCATAGCAACCTCCAGTTCCTGGGCTCAAGCGAGTCTCCTGCCTCCACCTCCCAAGTAGCTGGGACTACAGGCGCCTGCCACGCTGCCGGGCTATTTTTTGGTTGCAGCCATCATTGTTGCTTGGCGGGCCCAGGCTGGATTGGAACCCGCCAGCTCAGCTGTATGGGGCTGGTGGCTTAGCCGCTTGAGCCACAGGCTCCGAGCCAATTTCTTTCATTTTAATTCAACTTTTTGAGTAGGCAAGACTTTAATACAGACCACAAATGCAAAAGGAACAGAAGTGTCAATAAGACCCCCCTGTTCATCACATCCCTGTCAGCATGGTGGGCCCCACATCTCCTTCAACAGGCGATTTGGCTAAGTTCCTCCTAAGCAGGTGGCTGCTTCCTCATCTGCTCCTGACCCTTAGATGGTGTCTGTGAGCGGCGTGCACAGCCCCTGCCCAGCACACAGCAGGTCCCAGCGTGCTTTGCTGCCACTGCTGTTGCCGCCATCTGTATCGCGTCAACCCACGCTGGGACCTCAGGACTTCCTCTCCCTTCTCAGTTGTGTCTCTTGGTTGTGTGGGTGCATCATAATTTACTGTCTCTAACAGGCACTTAAATGGTTCAGCATCTCATTTGCAGTTACAAACGAGGCTGTGTTGATGACTCTGTGCGTGTGACATTTTGTATATGTGCAAATCTAGTCACAGTATCATAGTCCTAGGAGCAGGACTGCTGGGGACAGTCGTGTGCATCTGAGATTTCTATAAGTGTCACCAGTGTCCCTCCGGGGAGCTGTACCAAGCATCACTCCCTCCCACACCCGTGAGGGCAGTGACCCTTGCACTTGGCTATATCATGGTCTGAGCACCCGTGGAGGTGACTCCATTGCCCCCACTTCCTCACATCTCAGAAAGTGTGGGGGTCCCAAGTGCCAAGTCCCTCAGGTGGCATAGAGTGCCGCCACTTCATCTCGCCTTCCCAAGAACGATTTGCCAATGTCATGGAACAGAAGGACATGAGCATCTCCTATAGGGACAAAGTCTCCCTGTGTCTTTGCTTGAACCAAGAAAAAAGGCAACTATGTTCAAAACCCAAGTCAGGAAACCGAGGGAGAACATTGCCAAGGTTTTTTGGGGTTTTTTTTATAATCTTTGAAAACATGATTTAAGCAGTTTCATTATGTTTTTCTTATTATTGTTGGGGATTCATTGAGGCTACAAGAAACCATGTTACACTGATTAACATTGCCAAGTTGTAGGAGAGAAAGGGCATGAAGAAAGAAAAGCCTTTTCATCACAGAGTCCTGTGTCACCAAGAAGAGAATTTAAACTTAATTCAAAATACGTCATTCTAGGGGGTTGGCGATGAGACATCTTGAGACTGGGAAGAAAATATTGTTCTGGATTCTTACATTAGGGAAACAAGAACATTCAGGAATGTTTGTCATATAAGAATGTTCAGGAAAAACAAGAAAAAGAAAACCAGAAGCAAGCCGTTCAAAAAAACCAATAAAATAGATGGAGACCTCAGCAAGCGTGATCAGTGAGCACGGGGCAGGGGGGGGGGAAGTCACATGAAGAGCACGGAGCGGGGACAGCAAAGCGTGTCCACGGGAGATTGTGGAGTTGTAAGCGACCCTTGGGGACAACGTTTTAAAACAAGATCAAAGGTGTTGATGACACAGACAATTTACTTGGAAAATGCAAGTGGCCAACGTGGCTCTAGAAGACGCCTCAATAGGCAACCGTCATCCGTTTCTGCATGTCCCTGTGGCCTCCTGTCCCTGCCACAGATCACTGAGACCTGGCAGCTTTTCTTTTGCTGAAGCAGCTCAAAGAGCCGCATTTCCCTAGACTCCCAGCCGTGGGAGCCCACCAAAGCATGTAACAAATGGGAAAGTTCTTCTAGAAACAGCCACCCTGCTGCTGAGCACAGCTAGTCCCTCCGGCAACATGGGGACGCCGTGGCAACGGGGGCCTTTTTAATTCCTGCTGACCACAGACTCAGGGACACACAGAGTCTGAGTTGGGTCAGAGGCCCTCCAGGGTGCCGCTGCCAGCTCCAAGTGACTCTCAAGGCCCCAGGGACGCCTGGCGAGGCTGCCCAGCCGGGGCCCCTCACCTTTGTTCCTCCCAGACGAGCCCAGACAGCTCCTGTGGTTGAAGGGCGCACTTTCTTTCTCTTGCCCACTTGTCCTGGACCTTTTGCTTCCCCAGGTCACATGCAGTGTCCCTGGGGTTTGCCAGCACAGCCATGACATCGACCCCTGGAGACAGGTCTCTGGGGGCAGAGAGAGCAAACTGCTCCCCCTCACCTTGCCTCTGCCCAGGGGGAAAAACCCTCGTCAAACCGAGGCACCCAGAGTCCCCCCAGGCTGGTGCCACTCCCCTCTCCAAGCCTAAATTGCAGGTTGGCTGCATAACTGTCTCCAAGGGCCAGACCCAAAGACAGTGTGGCCAGGGGCAGGGGCACTCCACTGACCCGTGAGTAGGGAGTGCGGAGAGGAGACTTTCCAGAAAGAGCTGACTCACGGTTTCCAAACAGCCACAGCGCCCATGTGGCCATCAACAGGCAGATGGCCACGTCCATGCGGCGGGGCATTCTCCACTGACACACACCACCGCGGACGGATCTCGAGGCCACTGCTCAGGGAAAGAAGCAAACACGGAAGCCACGAAGGGTGTGACTCAATGTCCTCAAAACCCACAGACCTGGCAAACAGCTCAGTGGTGTCAGGGGCTCAGTATAGGAGGACGGAGAAAGGGAAACGGTGGCTGGGGTGGGGGTCGGGGGGACAGCTAAAGGGGTTTCTTTGCAAGATGATGAAATTTCCTAAAACCGACTATGATGGCTGCACAGTCTGGGGCTGAATGAAAACCTAATGCCTTGTATAGTCTTATACGGTCTGTGAGTTATATCTCAATGAAACTGTTAAAGAAGGGAAAGAAAAGAAAGGAAGGAGAGAGGAAGGAAAGAGGGAGGGAGGGGGAGGGAGAGGAAGCAAGGAGCTGCAGCAAATCCCAACTTCCTTACTTCTTAGCTGTGTGATCTAAGGCAGGTGACTAACCTCTCTGTGCCTTCGCTTTTTCAATATAAAAACTAGTCGTAATTGTACCAACTGCTCTGTCTCTCGAGGACCAGGGACAGTGTGTGTGAACACAGGCGTGGAGCTAAGAGTCAGCGCACTACCTTCGCACCCCCAGCCGTAGAGAGATTAGCAAGGGGACCAGGCAGAAGTGGATGGAAGTGTCACAGTTGAGAAGGACAAGAGTGCTGCCCACTGGGGCCACCTCCACCTCGAAACATGAGGACCAAGGACACATCTTTCCCCCACTAAGGGCTGGTCGCTAGTTCACAGCTGTTGTAAATGATGAAGGCACAGCAGTGCCTGGCAGGCAGCCAGGGTCATGACAGCCACACACTTAACATACGTGTATGTATTAGGAAAAAAAATGAAAATATAGCCACCAAAATAGCAGCCGTGCCTCATTCTGAATCCTGAAATTACGACAGGTTTGTATTTGCGTCTTGGTGTTTACCTGTGTTTTCTGGCTTTTTTTCCAAATGAGCATACATTTTAATGTTATTTTTATTATGCTTTTTTTACCCAGTACAAAATATTTCACTGTGGGTACAATATCTTTTTGTACGACACTGCTCCCAACGTTTATCACGAGTGTGAAAATGTGAATTACACTAATTCCCAAATTCGTACTATGTGTGGTGGTAATTAGCAATTAAACAGCTGAAGAAAATATTTCCACCTTCTGCTCTGCATATTCATTAGCTTTTATTACCTGAATGAAGAACAGAAGAGCTAACAGCTTTGCCACACCTGTCTTTCACTGTCACGTCTGAACATGTGAAGATGCATAAATTCCTGGGGTTTTTTTTAATTCCTAAATAACATTTCCTTGTGGATTTGCAGATTTGAGGAATACTCTCTACCCCCAAAAAGATTTTTTTTAAAAAGAGCTTTTGGGCTAGACAAACCATTCGACCAGGTATGCGTAGGTCCTGGAGGCAGGGCCCAGAGCAGGGAGGGGGTCTGCTCACCGGAGCTCCGGACAGCTCAGACCTCTTGGGCAGATGACCATCGTGCCCACACCTCCCAGGTCCCCCAGTTGCTCCCAAAGCCAGGTCTCCAGGTGTCCAGCAGCTGTGACTGCAGGACACGTGCCAACTTCGACCTTCGATGCACCAACAACTGAAGGAGAGGTTTCTGGCCCTCACTCCTGTGTGTGATCTGCTGGAGAGTGTCAGGGGTCGGGCTTCTGCTCAGCACCTGCCCCTCAACCCAGAAACGACGCTTCCAGAACCCCTGGCCATCTAGGCTGTTCAGATTAGACTTCATCCACCTAAGACTGGACAACGGGAGAAAGGTGGACAGCGGTGCTGCCCGGCCTCAGAGGGCAGACCCAGTTGCCCTGGGGGACCCACAGGCATGCACCCCAGGTCTGCAGGCAGCTACACACACACCCCCCCAGTAGTCTCCTACAGTTACTGCAACTTTCTGGTTTGCCAGACTTTGGGGACAGACCTGAACACGAGTGACAACCTTGCCTGGCCCTTATCCTTCTACCTCCTCAGCAGTTTTTTTTTTTTTAATTGAATCATAGCTGTGTACATTAGTTCAATCGTGGGGTACAGTGTGCGGGCTTCATATACAATCTGAAATATTTTCATCCACCTGTTCAACATAAGCTTCATGAGATTTTCTCGTTTATTGTGTGAAAACATTTGTGCTCTGCATTTAGTAGGTTTCACCTGACCCTTCCAAGAGGCACCTCGAGTGTGAGCCCACCCTTTACCCTCTCTCCACCCACCCTCCCCCTCCCCTTCCCTCCCTTTCCCTGTCTTCTTGTGCTATAATTGGCTTGTAGCCGTCACATGAAAGCTATAAATTTGCTTCATATTAGAGCTGTATACATTGGATACTTTTTCTTCCATTCTTGAGATACTTTGCTAAGGAGAATGTGTTCCGGCTCTGTCCATGTAAATATGAAAGAGGAAAAGTCACCATCTTTCTTTAAGGCTGCATAATATTCCATGGTATGTATACATGTACCACAATTTATTAATCCATTCGTGGATTGACGGGCACTTGGGCTTCTTCCATGACTTAGCAATTATGATTTGGGCTGCAATAAACAATCTGGAACAGGTATCTTTGTTGTGATGTGATTTTTGGTCTTCTAGGTATATACCAAGTAAAGGGATTATCCTCAGCAGTTTTGAGGGCAGCTGACATCCCAGGTTAAACCTCTTCCTATTCTCTGTGACACAAGAGCTTCTCTGTTGGAGTCACAGGTCACAGAAGCCGCCACCGACTGAGTGCTAACATTTTACCTGCAGTCTGTCACAGTACCAGACAGCCAGAGCTACTGCTAATCCTATTTTTGGTGTGTCCGAGTTGATGGGGAAAATAAGAGGCACGTCTGGGATTGAAATTCAGGTCTTACTCCCCACCCCACCCCCTGCCACCGTCCCAGGACACTTCTCTGCTCCAGCTCCCTCCTGGAGACGCCTCGGTCGAGTCCTGTGTACTTCACTTTCTAAAAGGGCAGGCACTGCTGGGAGACTCCTGGAGACACATCAGTGGACACAGGGTCCCAGCGGCCCTGGGGAGAGAGTCTGTCCTCTGCTTTTGACCTGGCATCTCCGTCCTTCTCTCCAGACCGAAAGGAAAGTCAGCCAACAAAGTGCAACATCCGGCCTCACCTGGTTTTAGATAAGCCCAAAGGGCAAACTCTTTTTTTCTAAGAAAGCTTGTAAATACTAAGATTGGAAGATTCTTGGCTGATTTTCAAGACTCTGATCCCAGCCACTGCCTGGGTCTCCTGGAATGCTCTTCCTCTTAATGTCATCTCTAAAAAGGTGAAACATTGACAGATTGTAGATTTCAAGAGGATGTTGGTGGTTTAGATGATTTAAGGGCAGCAAAACTTGGTTTGAGTCTAGCTCAAAGGAAAGGGGCGTGCGTCCCCACCTTGGTCGGAGCCCACCCACTCCACTTGGAGAGGAAGCAACCAATTCAAGAGACTAAAGTCATTTGGGGGTTAGGGTTATTATTTTTAAAATTTGTGGAAAATATGTATATATTTATTTGGGGTCCATTAGAGCCTTGAAATCTTAATGTCTAAATTGCCAGGATTCTGGAGGGAGGGTATTTGCGGGACCTCACCTAATGTGCATGATGCAATGGTACATTTCAAAATTATTTAGACATGAGTATAATTGTGATGGATGTGTTACTTAGTTCAATGTAAGCATTTCACATTGTATA
>CAUYON010163491.1:0-33405 GCA_963573935.1 Arctocebus calabarensis | reverse complement strand
TTCTATGAATGGACTGTGTCCATTCATTGATACATTCATTCACTTTGCCCCGGAAGGGACTGTGTTCATTAATTGAATCATTCATTCACCTTGCCCCCCGGTGGAAGGGACTGTGTTCATTCGTTTCCTGGCCAAGGAACCTATACACCTATATATACCCGGAGACTAAAAGCCTAAAGGGGGAGACAGGGAAAGACCGGGAGAGAAACGGAAAGAGCTTTTCTCTCCCCACTTGAGTTCTCTCTCTCTATCAGGAGCTTTAGTGTTTTCTGTATTCTTTTCTGTAAATAAATTCTGTCTTACCACTGGAAAAAAAAAAAAAAAAGAAAATGCCATGAAGGCTGTCTTAAACAGTTTGATGAAAACATTTCAGATTGTATATGAAACCAGCACATTGTACCCCCTTGATTGCACTAATGTATGCAGCTGTGATCTAATAAAAAAAAATGATTTAGACTGATTGAGTGATCCTTCCACTTTGGCCTCCTAGAGTGCTGGGATTACAAGCATGGGGTGTTTGTGTTTTATATCAATAACTCCCAGAGCTGAATAGGTGGGGACTAACCAGGCAGGAGAGGCTCAGAAGGAACTAGACATACCCTGGGGCGGCACAGCCAGTAGGAAGAGGGATGCAGCCAAACCCAGGCCTGGGCCTCAGGCCTCCTCTCACCACAGTCCTGGACCCCCACTCTGGTGGAGGGCTTCTTTCCCAAAGTCTGGGGGGAGAGTCATGTTGCAGGGAGGGCTGAGGCTGCTCTCTCTGTTCTGGTGGGACAGGGTTTTTAAAACAAAAATGGTTCCTCACAGCACAGTCCTCCTGGATGTCACATATCTAGCATCCTTCCCCGCAATGAGCAGGGCAGAGTAACCACAGAAGGCCCAGCCCCAGGTGAGTGGATCTGGTCCCCTGCCCAGTTCTCAACTTCATCTCCATCTTAGAGGGCATCCCCTGCTGGACTCTGATAGAGGACTTCCTGGCACTTGCGCACACATTTAAGAAGCCCTGGGCTTCCACTGGAGCAAATGGCCCTAGAAAGAGGCCTCCTGCCCTTTCCCTTTCAGCATAAATGCTCAACTTATTTTTATTCCCAAGTGCAAAATTTGGCTTCTGAAAAGCAACTGCCTGCTTGTACATGACCTTAAACACCAGCCATGTGCTACTCCTTATAGGTCCTTGTACCTACAGGAGTTTTCTCACTTCTCTTAGATGATCCCACGTGAAAGGAGGCCCAAGCCTCTGTGTCTCCCCAGAAGCTAACATCTGCTGGATATTAAGGAATATGCTTGAGGACGGAGAGGGTAGGATGCCCTGGGCGGGCACCGGGCACTCTTAGCTCCAGGCATCACCCCGCTCCTAAGCCACCTGCTACCTGGGGCTCAGTGTATTCCAGAGGGCAGTAGGGATTGGATTAGAATCACCTGGAGAGATTTTTAAAAGTTGCCCAAGGTCCATTCCCAAGTATTCAAATTCCTCATTGATCTGGGGAGAGAGATACTATCCCAGGGAAACAGGCTTTGCCAGACCCGGCTACTGTAACTATGAGTAAGTTACTCCTCATTTCTAGAGGTGAAAGACTGTGGCAGGAACCTCAGGGCCTGTGGAAGTAACAAGCCCTATAGAGAACAGTTGTGGAACAGGGAACAGGAGACAGGGAGGAGTGCTGGCTGGAATGCCAGGTCGCTGCAGGGCAAGGAACTCTGAGCCAGACAGGAGGCAAGGCTAGGGCCGTACTCAAACGCGCCCAAACAGGGCCAGTTATGAGTTAGGGCAACCAGGAAAAAAAGGAGTCTAAAGTTTGGGACCCAAAAAGGCTGCATCAAGACATTGATCCATGTCCAGAACACGGATTTCAAGTTTCCAATTGCAAGTTACCTGCATAGATGAGGAAAGGTCTGACTTGACTCAAAGTTCATAGCTGCTTTTCCCGGAAGGGGTCCTCTGCATCCTGGATGGGCCAGTGCACCTAACGAGGATCAATGGCAGCCACCGGCCCCTGGCTCTGGCAGGCAGGCATTCTTGGCACAAGGAAGACTTAGAAATTGGGGAGGCAGAAAAAAATGGAGACAAGTGAAAAGTCCCACAGATTAGAAATAAGGGCTGGAGCTGTCCCCGAAGACTGAATAGGGCGATGAGGGGAAGATAAGGCATGTGTGGTGGGTCTCTTCCTCTTTTAAGAGGTGGGGAAACACTTTGCTGAGGGCCAGGAGCCAGGTGAGAGTTCTCTCTTCCCATGTTAGGCTGATTCAGAGCCCTTTGGGGCCTGGAAAACAGGTCCACATTTCCATTCCTTGCTACAAAGAGCTGAACCTTCTTTAGGGACCAAGATTTCATATTATTCAGCAACTTCACTTCCTCTCCATTAGCTCCTCATATGTTGCACATATGAGTCCCACACATAAGTTAGAAGGACACAGGCTGTGCAGAAGCATTTAAGCTTGATCGGGTCCGATTGATTTTTGTTAGTGATATTTAAGGACACAGTAAACAAAGCAAATAGACAAGATTTAGAATGAGAGAAGATATTCACATGGCAAAGGGTGAATAACCAGAATCTATAGAGAACTCAAGCGAATCAACAAGAGCCAACAACCCAATTAATCACTGGTCGAGAAATGACTAGAACCTTCTCCTAAGAAGAGAAAAGAATGGCCAACGAAGACGTGAAGAAATGCTCACTGTCCCTAAGTGTCAGAGAAATGCAAATCAAAACCACCCTGAGATATCACCTAACCCCAATGAGAATAGCCCACATCACAGAGTTCCAGAGCTGCAGGTACTGGCACGAAGGTGGAGAGGGGAACACATATACACTGTTGGTGGGACTGCAAACTAACACAGCCTTTGTGGAAAGAAGTATGGAAAATCCTCAAAGAGCTAAAAGTAGACCTCCCATTTGATCCTGCAATCCCATTACTAGATATTTACCCAGAAGAAAAAGAATCATTTACCATAAGGACATTTGTGCCAGAATGTTTATAGCAGTTCAATTCACAATTGCCAACATGTGGAAACAACACAAGAGCCCATCAACCCATGAATGGATTAATAAACTGTGGTATATGTATACCGTGAAATACTGTTCAGCCTAAAAAGAGGGAGACTTTAAATCTTTTGTATTTACCTGGGTAGAGTTGAAGAACATTCTCTTTAGTAAAATATCTCAAGAATGGAAAAGCAAGCAACCCATGTACTCAATACTAATCTGAAACTAGTAGATGAAAAACCACAGGTCCACACGAGAGGAAAACACAAGGAAATTCAAGAAGAGTGAAGTGGGGAAAGGGCTCGGTAAGCTCCCACCTAACAGGTACAATGTAGGGGTACATGGCATGCTTTGTGGGGGAAGCACTCAAATACAACTGGGACTTTTCCTAACAAATGCAAATAATGTAACCTAATCATATGTACCCTTGTATTAACCCAAAATAATAATAATTAAAAAAGAAGCGCAGAGGTTTTGCTATGGGTTTGTAAGACCTGGGTTGACAGTTTCAGAACAATTCTTACAGTTAGAGACCGGGCAGTGGGGAGCAGGGTGGGTGAGCCTAGGGTGGGTGGGGGTACGGTGGGAGATGGACAGGTCTGTTTTTCCTTTCAACTAGCCTGAGCAGAGAAGATCCAGATAAATGCAGGCCTTCATTCAAGGCCACTCTTTCTGATGGCTGTTAAACTTGAGCCCCAAGGGATAAACTGTGTTAGGTTTTACTTCCTCTGCAAAGCCTTTTCAAACCTTTTCCTGAAAACTGTATCCCCACTCTAATTTGTTTCTTCACTGAGTCCTGTAGTGCTGTGGTTCTCAAATTTGAACAGGTGTCAGAATCATCTGCAGGGCAGAAGCGTTGTGGGTCATCCCTCCGGTTTAGTGGGTCTGGGCTGGGGCTTAAAGATTTGCATTCCTAACAAGTCCCCAGGTGATACTACAGCTGCAGGTCTGGGACCACACTTTGAGAATGACAGCTGTTAACATAGACCCGCCACCTTATAATTCCACGGTTACTTGTAGTTTGTCTAGGAATAGTCCGGACTTATTCTCTGCCTATCAGTTTGTCTTCCCAGCCAGATCTCAATTCCTTTAGGGCAGGGATTGAGTGTTATGTATTTTCCTCCACATCAGTTAGCATTGTTGGACACATGGCATATTAAATACTTATGTGCAGGGAAGAATTTCAAAGAACTTGATTTCTTCAAGCAGACAGGTATTGCCTATGACTAGTTTTAGGATTTCCACATTTTCAAATGATCATTCATTCTTTCCTTATCATTCATATTCACAGAGAAAAATTTTCACTCACTTTAGCAATACCCCAATCTCGTTAAAGAAAACTCCAGTCTTGATTTAGGAAAAAAAGACTTCATTCCTTCATCCTTCCAAACAAGGTACAGTACAATTGAACAACAAAATGCACATTACTGAAAACAACTGCATCTTACATTGCTCACTACTCTTTAAGTATATAATTCAGATATTAAAGAAAAGAATCGCTAATCACATTAACATATTACAGAAATCAAAATTAACTTACCACACAAAATAAATTAAAACATTAAATATTAACCTTTTCAGTGCAACATATACAGAAGTCAGAGGAACAAGTTCTAAAAAAAGCATCAGGTTTGTTACAGTAAAGATAATAAAAAGTTGAACATTTCAGTAAGTTATTACATTAGGAAGAGGAGTTGCTTTTTAGCCCTGTGTGTGTGTGTGTGTGTGTGTGTGTGTGTGTGTGTATACACTACTAGATCTTTCAGAAGCCTGAAAAATCAATGACTAGAAACTATAGGTCTTATTTAGGTAGGACATTAAAATATGCATTTGTCTTGTTTCTGTGATGTCCACTTGGTCCTAGGCTTTTGAATCATTCCTGGGCTGGGCAGAGATCAAAGTCAAGAACCTATTAAGGGATTGGGGAGTTCTCCTGAGCAGAGTTATCTAACCGAGCAGTGTTATCTCCTTGGTCCCTCTCTGCCAAGTTGCATGAAAAAACAGCTGGTGCCTGATATGCTCTGAAACACCTGGTCTGAAGATATTAGGCGGTTTTTTATCCCTGCAAAGCACAATCTCTCAAGAGGCCTCAGATCCATAAATTCTCCACACTCCCCATTGTGGGTGGGCGGGTGTCAATCCCACCTTCATCTCCTTTCTCAGGTAAAAGGATTCTAGAGCTATTCTGCCCATTGTTTCTGCTGGGAAACAATGGCAAACTTATCCCCTCCTCCGTTCCACACGTGTCCAGCTGGGCACTGTCTCCTACATCAAAGTTAGGTGTTGTCTGTCTTTCCATGTATAAGAAAATGTTTCTGGCTAGCACGCTTTAACAAGTTGGAGCCTGTGGAGTAGCAGGAGAACTCAGGCTCCATAAAAGATTTGGAAGCCTTTTAAAAAATTGATTTTTTTAAATGGGGGCTTTGCATTGTCCCCAGAGCTGTTGGAAACAGCTATGTTCCCTATTGCCAGGGGGATGGCTGCTTACAGGTCAAGCCACTGGAAAGATTCTCTAATTGTAATGAACACTTCTTTAAAAAGGGCAAGGAAACACAGGGAACATGCAGAGGTGCATTAGAAGATGCATTTTTAGCCTGAAAAGGGAATATATTGTACAATTAGCCAAACAATGACCACTGGCCTGACATGGCAGAGGAAGCCAATGTCTGCCAGTGATGTGATTTTTGAGGGAGAAATCACCAGAGAGCAAGGCTATCCTACCCAAGGTTGTGGACAATGGTCCAACCAGACCTGCCTGGACCCACCACTGCTTTCAACCCTTTTCAGACCTGCTGGTTTACAAAGGACTGATCTGGAAGGCACTCCTAGGGAGGCATGTGTTTGAGCCCATTGGCTGCATGGGTGTCCAGGCACGGGGAGGGGCACCAGCAGCGGCAACTTGCTAGACCTGAGAACTGGAAGTTCTCCGAAGTTCTTCCCATTCTCATCTTATCATACCTCCTGCAAAATCTCTTGAAAGCCAATTGTGGATGGGGTCTAAGAACCAGGGTCAACTGCCTGCTCTGTGAGCAGGATGCTACAGTCAAGCCTTAGCCTACGTTATCTGTTGCTATAAGACTGGCTCAAGGAATGGAAACTCACACCTATTTTGTTTAATAATAAACCTGGAGCTTATAACCGACCTTGCTAAAGGGCCAGCTCTGAACAGATCTGATTTCTGCACGTAGCATTTCAGGTGGCATCATTAAGTCAGAGTGCCAAAGATAAGACACGGGTCATATCGCTGTCTCAGTTATAAAAAATAAAGAGAAAATGCATGGAAATGGTTCTTTCAGACCAGGGAAGATTAGGCAGAGGAAAGCATTTTCTGAGAGAAAGTTTAAGTCAACTTGATATATTTTAAATGCCTCTTTCATGATGTGATAAGTGTTAATAGAAGGAAAGCTTGCACTTTTCAAGTATTAGAGAATTAAGAGTTTCCTCACACAAAGAGTTTATACATTATTTCATTGTTATTCTGTTTCCAAGTTTTAATGAAAACCCCTAAGTATGCACTCCCCATTTTAT
The DNA here is from genome assembly GCA_963573935.1 of Arctocebus calabarensis. Classification (NCBI taxonomy): domain Eukaryota; kingdom Metazoa; phylum Chordata; class Mammalia; order Primates; family Lorisidae; genus Arctocebus; species Arctocebus calabarensis. The sequence goes on along the minus strand of CAUYON010163491.1, from coordinate 26,893 downwards.
TTGACATAATCCACTGCTTCCCACAGCCCCGAGGGGTCAGACCAGACCCAGATGCTCAGGAGAACAGTTTCTCCCCCTCTTGAGTGGAAAGCGAGACCTACATGGTGGAGGTGGCTTGTCAAATGAGTTTTTGTTAATAAAACTAGCATCCTGAATGGAAAAGAAAAAAAAATCACTGGAACATTTAATGTTTGAAAATAAATAGGAAAGTTACATTTCTCCTTTTAAAAATAAAGCAACAAGCCAACCAAGCAACAAAATGGAAAATAAGTGACTGATCCCTCTTTAATGGCCTCGGCCTGAAATGCCCATGGCTCCCTGCTAATGCCCTATTTCTAAATATCCTTGTAGGGGGCTCAGGAGGAAGTAAATCTGTCGAATCCATTTAATCACTGAGCAGGATAGCACGAATTGTGTTTGTACCATGCAGACACACACAGGCATTCCTTTCTTCTCTCCTGCAACAGAGGGGGCAGATCCCTGCTGCTACTTTTGCTAACTGTTCTACCAGAATGTATCAGGGTATTTACCTACTTTGCGTCTTAAATGGCATGACCGCTGAACTCCCATCTTTGTTCCCATAAGCAACTCATCCATCTCCACACCCCCAGAAGGCTTTCCCCAAGCCTGACCTGTGTCAAAGAGGCCAGAGTTTATAATCAGTACAGTGATACATACATCATTAATGTAGAAGTCGGAGGGGTTTTATACTTTTTACATCAACTTAAGAGATTAAAAATAAAACCATTATCAGTCCAATAAATAAGAAATTATCTCTGAGGGTGGTGACAGCCTGGGACGGTCTTCAACATCACGCGTCCATGGAAGATGTTGGGCTGGCTGAAGGGCTTGCAGCCAGAGGACATGGCTCCTTTTAAAGTTCATGTAACAATAAGTAGTTTCCCCTTCTCCACTTTCTTCCCCAATAAGCAGGTGAGAGAAAACTGTAACAACTACAGAATTCTCCCATGTTGGGCAGGATTCTGTTGTGGGGAGGTGTCCCATGAAAAAGAAATAGAGCCCGGAATCCATGCCTGGCAGAGACAACTGTGCACCCGTGGACTCAGACACTGACTGATGGACACACCTCGTCTAGGTAAATGGGAGTCCACCTCCGTGCAGTTCTTTTTTACTGGTCTTTAAATTGTGGCCCACTGGTTTCTTCTTTAGGTTGCACCAAATAACCCCAAGCGGACAGAGTTCTTGACAGAGTTGTGAAGACCCACAGAAGACAAAAAGGCTGCATGGGTGATGACAGGCAAAGTAGGAGAGGTCTGCCAGCACGTCCAGGCACTTCTGGCAGTCCTGTCCTCGAGAAGTTCTTTCTTCATAGGGCTGCCACATAGTCCCCCCTGGCCAAATTCTTCCTCTGGGCTCTTCAAACCACTGGCAGGAAGGAAAAAGAGGTTAAGCACTGTGGGTCAGACCCCAGCCCACAGCCATGTTAGGAAAACAAGTTTGGGATTGAGACTTGGAGATGGCATCAGCCAATGTCACCAGGTTCTCTTGGGAAAGTGAGGCTTGAGTCCAACTTCTGCTGGGTTAACCTCAGGGACCACAACTTGTGACACTGCGCTTTCAGTGCCAAAGGAAGCCAGAAAGGTGGACTGAAAGTGAACCAGTTGTAGAAGGCAGTGGGTGGGGAGACGCACCCTGTTGAGGGCCTCACTTCAATCTAGCCTGTGGCCAGTTCCCTGGTAACAGGTGGCGAGCTGGGCAGTTCATGAACTGGTTCAGCCTCCCTAAGGCCATACAAGAATGGACCCATTTATTTTTCAATGAGTGGGCCCTGGCCATATCCTCTGTGGCTATTGTGGTGAAGCGGCATGGACATAGTCCTCAGCTATGTCCTCATGTCCAGCCCAGCCTGGCATTGTCCTACCCTGGCCCCTGGTCCCTTTTGTTGTTCCTCTGGGGATATAAGGTGGGGGTTCGCTGGTCCAGAAGTGAGTCACTACTGGTGTGCTCCAGCAGGGCTCACGTGTGAGCAGCCCCAGTTCACCTGTCCCTCCGACCCCGCAGGCCTAGCCAGGGCTCCATGACGTCACGGAGGTGTGCTTCACCTCAGGGAGAAGGACTTCAGCCCAGGTGGCCATCACTGAGAGGCCAGACCCATCTTAAGGCTCAGAGCTACTTCTTCTCAAATGTGGGTAGAGAAGAAGCAACATTAACAAGAAGCTTTTTCTACACCAAATGCCTCTGCTGAGGTTCAGACTACAAGTTTTCATAAAAGATTTAGACATTCTTCTACTGGTGCTTAAAAAAATATTTACCTTCCTTAGCTCAGTGGATTAACCCAACACAGTGGAAGGGAGATGCGAGTGGGGTCCTCAGAGACCCAGATTCTCACTTTAGCTCCCCCACTGATACATGGTAGGACTTAAACAAGTCTTCAGCAGACCCAGTTTACCCACATCACTCATGAATCGCCATTCTATTAAGGCCACTGTAAAAATTGATGGATTCACTCCTTAAGAGCTGTGGGCCTCCTCAATCTAAAGCAGTGCTCTTGTGCTCGCTTACTGTGGATGAATACTCTGGTCACTGGTGTGAAGAACAAACAAATGGTGCTCTTGTGCCTTCAACTTGCTCCAGCTCAGATCACGATGAGATTTAGTGGCCACATGGTTGTCCAGCTTCCCAACTGCTTGCCTCTCTGATCTCTCCACATATGCTGGAGCTTCTGGAATATAATCTTCTCTAGGGAAGGACACCTCTAGGGTGGATCTCTTGATCCATTAAGATCTCAAGAGGAACTTTAAGTTATGATGGGCTCTCTTGGTCAAACAGCATCCCAGAAGAGCTTGTTGATGTGAGACCCTTCTGGCTTATGTGGATAAAGTAGCTATTTGATCAATTCTATGAGCCCAGAGCAAGATGAAGGCTCTTGAGGCACAAGTCTGCCCCCACATCCAGTTGTCCCATCTTCATGGATGTTGGTGAAAATGAACAATGGTAAACTTAATGAAGATCACAGGATCTAAGAGGCTAAAGGGTCCTGAGAGACCTTCTATAGGCCAAATCTCTCATTTTACCCTTGAGAAAGGAGAAGTGACTTTCAAGAGGGAGTTGGACACCTGTTGATTTCTGAGACATTATACAAGGTATTAATATTTCATATCAATACTCATTCAATTTGAAATCTTTTTAAGAATAAGAAAACTCATTCTGGGAGATGAGGCAAGAGGATTGCTTGAGCCCAAAGAGTCTGAGGTTGTTGTGAGCTATGATGTCACAGCACTCTACTGAGGGCAACAAAGTGAGGCTCTGTCTCAAAAAAAAAAAAAAAAAAAGAACAAGAAAATTGAGGCTCTGAGAGGTTAAGTAATTTGTTAAAGGTCACATAAGCAAAGCCAGGATAAAAGAGCTTCCCTCTAAGTAAAACACACCTTAGAATAAACTAAACCCAACTTGGTAGAATAAAATAGCCTCTTTCTGCTTTATCCTCCAGGAATGTCTCCCCCATCTTGGGGAAGGTGATCGTTTTCTCTACTAAACAGTGTCTCTCAAGGGAGAGAAGTCCCCTTACCTGTTTCTGAATGGCAGCAAGCGGTCCTTCCCTTCAGGAGGGCGCTGGGCTTCTCGTGCCGGCAGACGAGGGCCCGGCACCACTCACAGTGTTTTCGGACCTGGCAGCAGCTGTGGAGACAGAAGACACTGTCTGGGCAGGAGCCTGGCAGGAGGGCCGGGCTGGCGCAGCATCTGCCCGAGGAGCCTACTGGGCAGCTCTGGGCTCTGAAACAGCCTTCCCCTGCGGCGGCCTCCAGAGGAACAAGTGCTGAGGGGGCTGATGGCCTTGCAGGACAGTGGTCCTTTGGGACAGATGCTGGACAACAACAAAAGCACCTGTTGGCTGCCCCACAGTACCAGCTCCATTTCCACAGGCCATCCTGGTCCAGCTTCTCCCGGCTGTCGGAGGGGACTGGCTCCCCGCCCCACTGCGCCACATATGTAGTAATGGCTCAGATTTACTCAGACAAAGCAGCCACCTCGGCTGGCAGAGTGGTGAGGGGTTAGGAAGAGGTTATTTATCAGCTCTTCACAGCAGCAAAGCAGGGAACTTCGATGGGCTGAACTGACCCATGGAATAACGAGTGAATCAGGGATCTAAAAGACTTTGAATCCTTCTTTAAGGACTGAAATTCTCTAGTTTTGAGACATGCAACCCGTCTGTACATCTGTATAGCCTGGAGTCCTGAAGCATCAGGGTAATGAATGCACCTGCCTCCCTCTGTGGGCAGGAATGGACAGTTTTTAGGATTAGCATGGAAACAAAATCTTCTATTGATTTCAGACCCTTTAATGACTACTTTTCTGCAGTCAGACAGCCTGGTGGGCTTGCTCTAGTGACTATCCAGGCAGGAGGATCCCAGTGGGATCAGGCCTCTAGATAAGCTGAAACTCTGCAACTCTGGAGAGCTCCACGCCTAGAAGACCAGCAGCCGGAAAGGGGTGGGGGCTGAGCTTCTGGCTCATGGATTCTGAACTTGGTTTCTGGCAGGGACAGTTGAGAAGAGACGACAGAGGTGCCTCCAGTTAGAGGGACGGGCTGACTCCCTGGGAAGGAGAAATGCTGTCTAGATCATTCCTATGTCCAGCAATTCTGGAAAATTAGCTTTTAGGTCTTTCTCAGGAGGCCTATGTGGGCTCTCAGTCTTGCTCCTAATTCTCTGGGATCCTCCTGGCCACAGAAACAGACTATAAAAGGACAGGCAAGCACGCACAGCTGTTGGCCATGAGAAGTGAGGCTGGCGGCCCTGTGGCCTGTTCCTGCTCCTTTAGGGAGGGCCCTTCTGAGCAGCAGAGCCCTAGCTGTGTCCCAGCCTGAGCCAGCTGTCTTCTCCCTGCAAAACACGCTTTCCCCAGATTGCTGGAGTGGAACAGGTACTGCCTGGGGGGAAGGTGGGTGGAACCCACTTCAGACTTCATCCCTCACCACTTAATGCTGTCCAGGAGCAGGGTGTGAGCAGGCTATGGCTATTGCCATGGATTCCACGTTCAGAATCCATGGGCTCTCAGGGACACCCCATTTATTACTAGAACTGGGGGCATACGCTTCATTCAGAAGGTCCAGTAGCAACAAACCAACAAGACAGTTTCTTATTTATCTGCCCAAATCCCAGGTATCTTCAGAGGGTTTAAGTCTGGCTTCTCACATCAACCCACAGCCGCTTACTCCACCCCTCGCCAGAGTGGCCATCTGCTCTCTCCCTCATAAATTAATCTGTGATTCCTTGTGCATATCCAGTTAGACATAAATCTTCTGAGAGCCTGCTGTGTGACGTAGACGTCAGGTATTTCCAGGGAGCAAATCTGGCATAGTGCCACAGGCCGGGACTGCAGCACAGCCCTCCCAGAGTTTCTGCCCCTGCAGGGTGTCTACACAGGAGATGCGGGAAAGCTAATGGGGCTGGGACACATCTGGAAAGGGATGCCCTCAGTCTAGGGCTCAGGAAGTCTTCCTGGAAGATGTAACATAGAAACTGAGTTTGGGAGGATGAGGCGGGGCAGACAAGTGGAGACAGGGTATAAGCATACAGAGTTCTGGCCATTAGTTTGTAACAATAGCAAGAGTGGCCCTTCTCAAGGCTTTAGGATTTGCAAAGTGCCTTCTGCACAGAGGAAGCACTTCTGCTACTGCTCAAAGGAGGCCGGGAGCTGCTCCAGGGTCACTCCTGAGCGCCTGCGCGTGTCATCACTCTTTGGAAGCTCCACCCAGCCGTGGAGAGAACGAGGCTGCCTTGCAGTGTGCAGTCCCCAGCAGTGTGCAGACCCAACACCGGGGACCTGCCCAAGATATACGAGGCCTTTACACAGCTTGGCTTCATGTCATGCCAAGAGTCATCAAAGTGCCTCTCAGTCTTGCTGACACTGCTCAGATATCACAGCAATAAGCTGGATATGCTGCGGATGGCCCTGGTAGGGTAGGCAGGTAGGCAAGGGGACCTGACCTTGGGGACAGCAAATACTCACTGTATCAGCACACATGAGATGATAAGGACGGCCAGGGCCACGATGGAGACCACCACCAAGGCGGTGATGGCCTGCTTCTTCTGGCTGGCGGCTACCACGGCCAGGAGATCTGCATGTTCACAACGTGCACCCACGTACCCAGAATGGCAGCTGGGGAGAAAAGGAACATCAGTGCACCCTCTTGACAAAAGGTCTCATTCCCCAGGTCCCCTGGGAGGGCTGCGCTGGAGGAACACAGAGCCTGCAGGAAAATCCCAAAGGGGCCCCACTATCCTTTGCTATTGGAGGCAAAAGCATCAGAAGAACATCTCCTCCTTCCCTGCCACAGCCACCACTGGCTTGGAGAAGGAGGGCAAACTAATCACTTCATCATCTGGGTGAGGGCAGCCACCGCCGAGATGCTCCATGATTATTGCTACTGTGGGGGCATAAAGGCAGCAAAGGCATTTAGGACATGAACTTCATTTTGGCAGCTCATAAAAATCCAGGTTATTTTTTTATTTTTATTTTTTTTTTTGAGACAGAGCCTCAAGCTGTCACCCTGGATAGAGTGCTGTGGCATCACAGCTCACAGCAACTTCCAATTCCTGGGCTCAGGTGAGTCTCCTGCCTCCGCCTCCCAAGAAGCTGGGACCACAGGCGCCCGCCACAACGCCTGGCCATTTTTTGGTTGCAGCTGTCATTGTTGTTTGGTGGGCCCGGGCTGGATTCAAACCTGCCAGCTCAGGTGTATGTGGCTGGAGCCTTAGCCTGTTGAGAATTTTCAGAATTTCTGATGATAAGAGAAAGAAAACATGCTAACTCAGCTGGAGACACAGGCTGTGGTTTTGCTTTTTTATCATTAAGTATAATTAGTTCTGCCTGGTCTGTGGGAAACATCTGGAAGTAGCTGGGCAGCAGGGCCCAGCACTGCTGCCTAGTCACTATAGGATTGGAGAAGTCACTGCAGGTGACTTCTGTGAACCCTGGTCTGCTTGCACCTAAAGGCACCAGCCCACCTCCACTCCAGGCCTTGTAAAGGCACGAGCGAGGTCAAGCCTGAACGTGTGTGTACCCTGTACAGTGCTGCACCAATACCAGGTGACAGTGTTCCTGTACTGCTACTGTTCAGAGGTCCTTCAGCATCAGTCTCTCAATAACAGCCAGTGGCTACACACAAGTGACTCTCACTTGAGGGTGCTTAGGGATATACCCTGGCCAGAAGGAAGTGCTGGTCATTTTCTTTTCCAGGCTCCCCCTCACTCCCCGCCTTCTAAGCAAATGATTCTCGTAGAAAATACTTAGCTTGGACACTGGTCTGTTTGGTATGGGGTGACATTCTTATTGTCAATAAACATGTCTGATTTCCGCCCTGTCACAGGTGGGTGGCCTTCCCATAGGGGATGTCCCTGAGGGGCAGCCCTTTGTCACGTGCTGGATTTAAGATTTTGTTTTGTTCCCTCCCCACCCCAAACCTCCAAACATGGCACTGATGGCTAAAGGCCTTCGAGGAGAAGGAAAACTAAAAGGGGATGAAGGTCCTGGTGTGCCTGCTGTCCTGGGCGCTGGCAGGGCTGGCTCCAGAAGAACTGCATTTCTGATTCCCCTAACCCTGTGCTCCTGGGCTGCCAGAACTGTGAAGTCAGAGGGGACTTGGAACCACATGGTACACATGGTATATTTTCCTGGAGCACAGATTTTGCCCAATGTTTACAAAAATTTAAACATTTTAATGTGAAAGGAATAGTTATTGTATGGGTTTAAGATTTATGGCACACAATAGAATTGTTGAAAAAATTGCTGTTCAAGGCTATAGTCTGGGCTGTCTGGTAGACAAGCCATCTTTCACGATGCTTAATGGAAAAGTCATTCACTTTCCCTATCGCTAAGCACAATTGTCATATACCTTACGTAAAGGCATTTTTTAGTTTGAATTCAGGCACTTGATCTTCTGTTAAGGGTTATTTTATATTTCAAAGTCAAATCATTTATCTACCCGCACACAGCCTGCTAGGGACTGGTAATGAATTCGTACTCAGGTCTGTCTGAGGGTCCCTGCAGTCTGGGGTCTCTCGCACTTACCGGCTGCTCCCCCTGAATACTACACAGGGGGTGAGAAGGCCACAGAGTGAGCTCTGTATCCAATTTGGCTTTTGGTTTAGCCTCTAATCTTGAAAGGGTAAAAGTGATTTGAGAGTTTTAGGCTTAGCAAGGTGCAAAGAGCTTGCAGTCTTTGGTAAGTAAGGAAGTGAAGAGGGCTGATAGGATAAAAATTGCCATGCAGACTTCTCTACAGAATTGGGGGAAAGAGAGCAGGTCCTGGACAGAGTAGGAAGAAACTAGAAAGTGGGGAGGAGGATTTCTAGCAAGAAAACTTTTCTTAGAAAAGGATCATAGAACTCTGGATAAGGACACTGATCTCCCAGGGGCTATGGGATGGGGCAGGCTTTCGTTTTTAGTTCTTGTAGTTTTGATTTTAATAACAAAATTGTATTAAGGTAAAAGCTGAGAAACAGCTCATTCTGTAGGCACTGACCCTTTCCCAGAGGGGGAAGCTGACAGGGACCAGACTAGATGCTTAGCCAGTGCAGTCTGCAGAAGGCCCCTCCTCTACCCCATCCTCAAGTTCTCCCCCTGCACCCAGATGGCTCCTCTTCCTTCCAGGGGCACCACACAAATCGTGGGCTTCCTCTGTGTGGCATTTTACACTCTCTCCGTGCAGGACCCTAGTTCTTCCACTTCGTCTCCTACCATCCAGGCTCTAGCCAGCCAAGCTGTCACCCCTGCCACTAGCCCAGTGTTAATATGTTGCCCTTAGCAAAGGGCCTTGCACCCAGGGACCCAGGGACACACCTGCAGAATGAATGACTAACTCTCCACTCACTCATCTCAACTCCTGCTGTCTACTCTACCTGGAATATTATTCCTCTCTCTCCTAATCTGACTCCATTTCAAAGGCCACATCCTCCAAAATGTAATTTATAGACTTGTTCATTCACTTTTGTCACCCATCCGTTTTTCCATAGGTCATTCAATGAATCTTCCTAACCTGCTTCTCCTTCTTAGAACACCCCTGGATTATATAATCTGCAGGCCCTTCTCCAACCAGCCTCCCTTGAGACCAGCCTCCTTACTCCTGCAGGGCAAGGTCGAGCTCTGCAAAAACCTCTGGTCTGAACACTGACCACTGGGGTTGGGTACCCGGGCTGTGGAGTGGATTGTTAGGTTTCTAGCCAGCAGCTACAGTCAAGTCAACAGGAATTCTCTGTAGAAGTTTTCAGACTGCTTCCTCTTAGAGGAAGGAGGATTTGCATAGATCTTCTGAGAAAGGCCCAGGGTCTAGGAAGGTCAGTACCCATGGCAATTTCACATAGCTTGTAATGTTCCTACTGTACCCAGCAAGCCCTGGGAAAGAAGGATTCTAATACCTCACCCACTACTTGGTTCTGAAAACTTTATGAATTAACAAATCAATATTGGGGACTCCAAGAAATCCCATTTAAATAAAATAGTGGCAGCCAAATGCTAATTATAATATACACATATAATGGTTTATAGTAGGCACTAGATAAACTGTCTTTTAATCCCAGTAATCACAACTGACATGTGAAGTTGGGGCTATTATATGCCTTTTCTACAGATATGGAAACAAAAGTTTCTAGAGGCTTAGAAACTAACAACCTTTCCGTGAAAGCTACCTTTCTGGGTTAATGCAAACTGGTTTTCAAGACAACCTGGCCTAGAGATTTAATGACAAACACAAACTGGATGAGACTAAAGAGAGATGGGCTGACTGTCCCACAGATGGTTTCCCAGCTGTCTACGTGGCAAGAAGCAAAGGTGACCCCAGATAGTGCCATCTTAACTCACTCAGGGAGATAATACCCCCAGAGTGGGGTCACATTTTGCTGACTTTCCACAGTTTTTTCTACCAGAGGAATATTTGCCATTCATGAATGCGGGCCCTATACCACCAGTCTTGCCTCAAAATCGCTCTGGCAAAGTTCCCTAGCCCCTTAAAGAAAAGTGTCCATGCCAACAAGAATGCCTCTCTGTTGCCCTAGTGTCATAGCTGCAAATAATCAAATCCTAGTCCCACTGTGTTAGGGGACCCACCATGCTTCTGAATGAAAGGGTCCCCAATGTGGGGGGAAGACTCCAGGTCACGGCCCAAGTGAGCTCCTGAACAGGACACCTTCGCCCCAAGCAGCCCAGTGGGTCTCAACTGTAGCTGAGACCTCCCAGATCAAAATCTCCCTGGGAGTGGGGCCTTGGTATTTTAAAGAAAGGACCAAAGGTAATTCTGATAAAGCCAGAGTTGAGAACACCAGGAAGGTTTTATTAGTGAAACCAATAGTTCTCAACCTTGGCTGCCCATTGGAACTGCCTGGGAAGCTTTCAAAAATCCTGATATTCAGGCCATACCCTAACTCAGTGATTTCAACTGGTGTGCCATCGAGAGGATCTTAGGTGTGCTATAAAAAATTTTTAAAGATCATTAATTAAATTGTTTTCACAGGAAGTTCAAAGCACAGTAAGTATGTTCTTTCTCTTTTTTTTTTGACTTTTTTTTTGGATCAACATAATTTAAGTGTGATGTGGAAGTTAAACTACAGGTTCAAGTGTGCCGTGAGATAAAAGAGGTTGAAAAACACTGTTCTAGACCAACTAATTCAGAATATCTGGGAACAAGTCCTGGGCGTGGGTACTTTTAGAGCTCCCAGTCAGGGGTGGGGAACCTGCAGCCTTAACTCCACTGGGGAGCCAAAGTCGAGGCCACAACAGATTTCCCAGCATTGGGATGGAGAGAGGGCCTTTCTCTTCCTAATCGCTTATAATAATGAGGCTGCTTCTCAGTTGGTCTTTATGGGGGAGGAAAAAGAAAAAGAAAAGGTTTGGGGACTTTTTTTTAACTTTCCAAGCTTCTACTAATGTTAAACTTAAGTACGCGGATTATTTTAGGCACAAGCTGCAGAAGGAGTGGGAAGAGTCACCTCACCTGGCTGCCATGCCAGTGAGTCACTCTCAACTGTTATCCTCTGCTGTACCTCAGGTGGGCACTGGTTCCCACCTGGCTGCAGGTTAGAATCACCTGGAAGCTTCAGAAAATGCCAGAGCCAAGGCCACACCCTGCAGATGCTCATCCAATTCCTCTGGGACTATGGTATAGGAGAGATGAAGCGTTGTCCAGGTTGTAAAAGGATCCATCCAGGCTGGAGAGAAAAGTCAGGTGCTCCAGACAGGTGGATACTTTGAGGCCTTCTCATTTTTGTTACTGACTAAGTCTGAATGTTGCTTGGTGCTTTTCTTAGGGGCAATCTTTGTGGCTGACCACTCTGCTCTGGGGCACAGGAAGGAGTGGGGGGACAGAGTAAGGGCTTCTGCTGTGGCTCTAATCCAAGGGTGTCATGGGACAGCTATGGGTTCCGTAGTCTGTCCTACTTTTATACTCCTTTCAGCAGGACAATGTCCCTCAGTCACAGTGATGGTGCCAACAGCAGCCGCACCAGCAAACACCGAAGCTCTGAAGCCGTGCTGGGAACTGGGCCCGAATTTTCTCCAGTGTTGGCTAATAGAACTTCCTATAATGATGATAGAAAGGGTCTATAGCTGGGCGGTCACACACAGTACAAGCCACCTTGCGGCACTTGAGTGCTTAAAACGTGGCTAGTGAGGCTGAGAAACGAAATTTGAAATAATGAACAAAATCAATTAATTTAAAGAGTCCCATAAGTCTAGTGGCTCTTGTCTTAAGAGCAATTGCTCCCTAGGCATCATTGTCACTGGGTCCTGATTACAAGCCTATGAAGTACAAGTATCTCTATTTTGTACACAAAGAAATTGAGGCTTATATCGTTAAGTCACCTGCATGAGAGACCTGGCTAAGTCTGTCTCCCCCCCAATCCATGCCTTTTGCTGCTGTATCCTCCTTTTAGGTGTGTGACCCTCACTCTCTGCCTCTGGTGGGGCTGGGAGAGAGGACGACATGTACTTTCTCTAGGTGTGGAAGGGAGTGAGGTCATACGTCGTAAACCCTGGTCTACACCTGTTGATTGTGGACATGACAGCTGATCTACATAAAGTAGCTTAGCTACCAAAAAGAAAACTGTCCCCTTCTGACAATCTCATGGTCCCATGGGCAGCCTGCGTATGCACTGAGGGTGGTCAGGTCTCTTGGAGTATTTAACTCTGCTCGGATTCCACTGGAATGTCCTGTGGCCCCGGCATGTGGAATGTTTTCCTTGGCTGACAGCAATGTGTTTTCACACTTCACTGTGGGAAAGTTGTCAGGGAGTTCAGTCACCAGAGAGCATTTTGGACAGGTGGGAAACTTCAAACTGGTTGCCTACACTAGAATCTTGAAAACTTGTCACCTGGCTGGGTTCCCGTAACTGTTTTCCTTTGTTTGAAGGCTTCTGCAGGCAGTGGACCAACAGTTTGAAGAATCTGCCTCAGGGAAAAAGTGATGTTTGCCTTTCTATAGCTTGACTGTCTTTGGAAATTCTTTTCCCATTTGTTTTCTGATGTGGTCAGGTACTAGCCAAGATTTATTAGGGGGAGCCGTAACATAAAATCTAGGGTTCGTCTGAAGCATAAATATTTAAGATTAGTTTTCACTACCTTTGTTCCTTTTTTTCCCCTCATTTTTTTAGTGTGAGATGTCATTTTAGGTTCTCTGGAAACTTAAAAGACTATTGTTCTTATGGAAGACAAAGTTGAAGACTGACAATGTTTTAAAAAAAGATCTCCTTTGAGACTATAATCTTGGCTCACCGTGGGTTTTCTTTATAAGGGCATGACAGATGGGTCCTTACCTCCAGGAATGTCAGTTTTATTGACCAGAATGTGTATGTGTCAGCTCCCCGAGCTGGGGCGGTTCACAATAGCAGGGACAGAATGTTCTGCTTTCTCTGCACGGACTCACTGGTCTAGTGGGAATTAATCAGAACATTCTCCTAGGTACTGAAAATACAAAAAGGTAGAAGGCGTGATCCTGTCTTCCCTGAGCTTACTCTCGGCATCAGGATAGGGGAGGGTGGGATGGCGCCTCACCCTCCTCCCCCCATTACCCTGCACTTCAGAGCTGTAGGGGTCTGCAAAGGACCTATCTGGGGGTTGTGTGGACAGCTGAAGTTAACCAGGTGGGCTGGTGTGAGCAGAACAACTGTGGCAACAGGTGGTTGAGGACCAACATTCTGCTTTGGCGTCAGAGCACGTTGGGGACAGGTGGAGAATGGAGAACCGGGGAGGGCAAGTCCTCTCTGGGCTAGGAGAGTGGGCACATCTGAGTCCTGGCCCAGTGGCTGCATTTGGGCATGCAGGCCCGGCGCTGCCCTCCTCCTGCTTGTTCAAGAGAGGCAGGTCATCGGCATGGAGACGTGGACCCCGCCTTCTAACACGAGGACAAATGAGAGCCACGACAAAACAATGTGGGTCATGTCCTACTGCCACATAAAACACGTCTGTAGGCTGAATATCACCCTGGAGCCACCAAGATTCAGGGGGGAAACTGAGGTAAAGAGGCAGTATCTCGGCAGAAACTGCTTGCACGGCTGTGCCTCCCCCAGATGCACATGTCCAGCTGTAAGCATCTCTTGCCTGTCTCTGCAGACCCGGTCTCAGACCACAGTAAAATCTTAAGAGTCTGTAATCAGAGCACTGAGCTGGGGAATGACCCCCACCTTTCTCTGCAGGAAGGTTTACCTGCAGGGGGAGGATGCCAGTGCCTTTCCTGGAAACAAAGACCTTAGTGATTCAAGGTGAATTCTGCCAGGCTGAGGCAGAGCGCCCTCTGGGCAGTAAGCAGGTGGGAGCATGGGCTGTGGGGCTGGAACGATTAGCTCTGGGACCCTGGGCAAGCTGCCTAACTTCTCATTTACACAGTAAGGGCCATAATCCCTACTGAGAGGGGGGCTGCGAGGATGCGCTGAGTTCCTGCAGAGCATCAAGTACCACGCCTGGATGCAAAGTAAGCTTTTATGGAGAGCTTTCTATTAATAGTAGGATTTATAAATTTATAAATTACAAAGTAGGGAGGAAGACATCTTCCAAAATGTAATGATGTGTAACCGTGATGGATAATTATCTCCCTTGGACCAAGAGCAAGGCCTGGGACCCAGACTGAGGAGGACAGGAGGGCAGCGCCCACCTCGGCTGCTGGACGGTGAGGCGGGTGGGGCTTCAGCCACAGATATGCTCACTGCCCCGCTCGTCCCTGGGCCCAGGCTCCAGGCTGCCGGCTCTCTGAAAGTCTACACCGGTCCCTGATCTGGTGGGGAGGGCACCTGAGGAGGAAAAACTGAGTTTCTGACCTACTTTCCATCAGAACTTGGTAAAGACTCGCCCTCTCTCTCTGAAGAGGATCCTCCCAACTCCCAGCCCGGCGCGGGTGAGGCCCTACATGCAGGGCTGTGGTGGGGAGAGCGCCTCCTGCCCCTTGCTCCGGGAGGCTTCCTGCTATCTGGGTCGAGAGGCCAAACTTCTTTCAGGGCCAGTGTTTTTCCGCAATGACCAGGGTACTAATGAAAACAATGCCATCAGGCCCCCAGGGGCCCCTAATGTATTAATTATTAATAAGAATGATAATCATGAATAATAACAGCATCTGTCATCGTCCTGCTTTGTATTTACAGGGTGGGGAGGCCTTTCATCTGAGGGACATTCCAGGGAGGACGGTGGCCAGCCCGCCGCTCCCCTCCCTCTCCAGGTGAGGCTCTGAGGCGCCCTGAGGGCCCCGCCCAGGCTCGCGCAGCTGTTCCGCAGCAGGGAGAAGCCCCGCCCACCGCCCCGGACCAAGGCAGCTCCAGGACTGGAGGCCGGGTGTGAACCCCAGCTCTGCCCTGTGAGCTGTGGGTACGATCTGTGCTTACCTTGTGGGGTCGTTATGAGGATTAAATGAGTAAGTGCCATGAACCGTGTTTGAAATAGTGCCTGGCCAGAAGCAAAACCTCAATAAATGCTAATTTGTATTAACGTTTAGTATGATTTACTGGTGCTTCTGGTTGGACCATTTGAAATTGCTGACTTCCAACCACTTCTGACCTATAAAAATGGGAATTTCATATGTTTCTGAGGTTCTTAACTACAGAAGTTAAGAACCACAGACTTAACTGTGACTGGGAGTGATTTTGCCCAGTTAAGGACATTTGACAATGTCTGGAGACATTTTTAATCTTTTTTTTTTTTTTGAGTGAGAGTCTCAAGCTGTTGCCCTGGGTAGAGTACCATGGTGTCATAGCTCACAGCTCTTGGGCTCAAGTGATCCTCTTGCCTCTGTTTTTCTATTTTTAGTAGAGATGGGATCTTGCTTTTGTTTAGGCGGGTTTCAAACTCTGAGCTCAAGCAATCCATCCACCCCAGCCTCCCAGAGTGCTAGGATTACAGGTGTGAGCCATTGTGCTCCACCAGGAGACATTTTTGATGGTTACGATCAGGAGGTGGTGCCCCTGGCGTCTATGTGTAGAGGTCAGGGATACTGCTAGTGTCCTTCAACATATGGGTCAGCCCCTACAACTGAGTCACCCGGCACCAAATGTCAGTGGTGCCAAGGCTGAATCTAGGCCCACCTGCTAGTATTCCACTATTGACAGATTAACTGTCTTAAAATATCTTTCTAAAACTTACCTGGCTCCCACTGCCTGGAGAATAAAGGGCCACTTCCAACAAACTCTGGCCTCCAACTTGCCCCCTCTCCATCTCCCTGTTGTGGCCACACTCCCCTGTAACAGCAGGTTTGTGGACACTCCAGGCCAGGGAAACTTCTCTGTCCTCCTAACTAGTCAAAGCCTAACACCTACTCCGGGAAGCTTTCCTCTTGTGATTTCCTTCCCTAAGCTGGCTGACCATGGCAATCTCCATGGCTCTTAACTAATGTCATTCTCAGGTCCCCTACTGCAGATTCTGTCCTATAGGTCAGGGTGGGGCTAAGCAATACTGTAAGAAACCACCAGGAGGCTGATGCTCAGCCAGGTGTGGAAACCACTGTATCCTGGCATGCAACTTTATTTCTAAGTTGCTGCTTGTTCTGTGAATACCATGCACACTGGCCCTTTGCATGCATTTTCAGTTCATTTTATTAGCGGGGCTGCAAAGATGCTGGAAGGCAGACACCAGACTCTAGGCCACTCAAAGGCATCCAGCCCAGAGCCTTGCCTTCCAGATATTCTAAGTAGTGAATTAAATTCTAATCCAGAAATTTTCTGATTTTGCTGAACCAAGGAATCTGAAATGTTTGTTAAAAATACAGAGCCTTAACCTCCAAACTCTAGGTGTTCTGCCTCAGTGGCTCTGCGGTGGAGGCCGTGGAATCTGGATATTTAGCCAGCTGGCTTTGAAACAGGTGTCCTTTAGCCCCACTGTTCTGATCCTCCAAGCTGTCTGGCTCCAGGGTCTCAGGAGTCTCAGAGGTAACCCTGGTGGAGGTAAATGCTCTTTTACCTGAATGCTGGACCACCCCTCACCCCAGAACTCCAGGAGACCTGGGCATACTTACACACATGCCGGCTTGTCTTCCTGCACCAAAAACCTGCAGGTTCCATGGAAACAGAACTGAGTGTGGGAATCTGGGCACTCATTAAAATGTGACACCACTGCTGCAGCCATGGGCGGGTCTGCTGGGGAGAGGAAAGACATTGGGCTAAGATGCAGGCACAGCTGCCACACGGACCTCAGTGGCCCTCACCCCACTGGTCAGGAAGGTGGACTCCCCTGATGACTGGGGCTTCTGGTCCTACTGATGGCTCCCTTTCCTCAGCTCTCATTTTCTAATGACCAGGACCAGAGCTCCTGCATAGAAAGCTCTAGCTTTTTTTTTTTTTAGATAATAAAACAATCTGTGCAAAAAAATCCGTGTACTTCAAAGATACCAGAGTAATTTTATTGTTTCAACCCAAGAGCTACCTAACTTGACTGTTGAAAAGTGACAGCAGCCATTTTTAAAAGCTAGCCTTCATAAGTCTGTTTTAAAAGAAACCAAAGAAGAACAAACGAGTATTTTATAACTATTAAATTAATGCAGAGGCAGAACAGTTAATGATGTGATAAGATGCTTATGATATACTGTAAGTGATGTAGATGAATTTCCAATATGGTCTGTACAGTACGATTCTACTTAATTAAAAAACACGAACAGAAATCTAGGTAGGAAGAAGTCTGGGAAGGATATCCACTAAAATGATAGCACAGCTTCTCTCAAGTGGTGGGATTAGGAGGGATACGGTTATAAAGATTACTTAAAGCAAAGAAACCCATGTGAGAGCGGCAGAGTCAGTATCCAGAAAGCCATGAGTGGCAGAGCAAAGGGTGCAACCTCAGAGCTGGGACGGGTCCTCCAAATAGGCCTGGTGCCATCACTCTCCTGAGCGTGGGGTGAACACCAAACAGCTAGGGCGGCGGTTCTCAACCTGTGGCTTGTGACCCCTTTGTAACAATGAAAATACATCCTGCACATCAGATAAATATTTTCATTATGATTCATAACAGTAACAAAATTACAGTTATAAAGTAGCAATGAAAATAATTTATGGTTGGGGGTCACCACAACATGAGCAACTGTATTAAAGGGTCGCAGTACTAGGAGGCATTGGGAAGGTTGAGAACCATATGCTTGAGGGTTTTCCTTCCTTAGCTTTCAGACAGGAATACAAATAGCTAATTCCAGGTCACTGTGAGGCACAATACAGCAACAGCCCTGCGGACCAGACAAAAGGCATCACTTTGGAATGACTTTATTCCACTCCCATAGCCTCATTTTATCCAATAACACTCACGATGCAGTAGATGGTTGTTTCAGGATGGCATCATAGATCTACTTTCCAGTTTTCTTTCTTATGCTTGTGTTTTGGGTATTTGCGGATTGGATCTTTCCCTCTTAGTTTCTGGGGTAAACAACATGTTCTTGGGGCTCTTCCCCTCTTTGAAAGGGTAGAACATCGTCTATTATGGGGTTTTAGACCACCAATAAATATTGAACTCCTGTCACTGTCTATTCATGAATTGCTTCTACAAGTATAATTTTAGAAACCCCATAATTGCAATGGAAAAAGCAGAGGGTAAAAATACAACAAAATCATTGATGTGGAAGGCGAGAGTGTGTTAAAAGCATGGGCTTTGGAGTCAGGGAGACGTGGGTTTGGATCCTGCCACCTGGTGAAGTAGCCAGCCTCCCCTAGCCTGCTTCTGTATCCACAAGATGGGGAGTCCCCACCTCCTGGGCGGCTCTGAGGTGCAGTGAGGTAACGCTTTTTAAGTATGGTACTCAACAAGTTGTCTGGTCTGCAACACTCAACTGTTGGCTCTTCTACAATCATCACTGACAATCCCACGATTGTCAAGGTATGAATGAATGGCTCGGTGCCTGTAGCACAGTGGTTGCAGTGCCAGCCACTGGGGGTGGCAGGTTTGAACCCAGCCTGGGCCAGCTAAACAACTGCAACAAAAAAATAGCCAGGTGTTGTGGCAGGCGCCTGTCCCAGCTACTTGGGAGGCTGAGGCAAGAGAATAGCTTAAGCCCAAGAGTTTGAGGTTGCTGTGAGCTGTGACACTACGGCAGTCTACTGAGGGCGACATAGTGAGACTCCGTCTCAAAAAAAAAAAAGATATGAAATGAATCCCCATGTGGTAAGACCACTATATGACCACTCCCCCCAAAATTCAGTGATGTGTAACTAAAAGTCCAAGTGACAGCTCCTAATGACAGCTTTCTTTCTCGTGTGAGGACAAGCAGAGGAGCCCAGAGCTGATGCTGGGGGGATGTCAACGTGGGGCTGTGGAGTCTCTGTGGAGCTCTCCTCCCGGCCTGGGAGCCTGATGACCAGGCTCAGTCACTTGTGAGCAGAGGACACGGGATGCTGAAGGGAGACTGGAGGTTCTGCTGTAGTTCGCATCACTGGCTTCTCTGTGCTCGCTGAACTCATCACGGAGCAAATATGGACAGATGAAGGGGCTGGAGGTTGTGGATCTAATTTGATTTAGACGTTCAAAAGGCTTTTGGTAGACTCCACAAAGGGCCATTTAAACACCCACCTCTGAGTGAGGAAGTCCCTTGTCAGTGCTTGTTGCTAGGCTCCTCCAAGTGCGAGTCATGGACAGGCCACTTCATGTCCCTGGGAGCTTGTTAGAAAGCTTGGTTCCAGGGCCCCACCCCACCGAGTCAGGGTGTTAAGGGGTTGGGCCCAGGAAGCGGTGTGTGGGCTCCCCAGGTGATTTTCTGTTTATTGAGACAGATTGGCTATACAGTATTGCTCGCCCTGCAGCGGGCTTTGATGCACCTGATGCTTTTCAAACTCCTGTGTGATTCTTTTTTTCGAGACAGAGTCTCAAGCTGTCCCCCCGGGGTGGAGTCCTGTGGCATCACAGCTCACAGCAACCTCCAACTCCTGGGCTTAAGCGATTCTCTTGCCTCAGCCTCCCAAGTAGCTGAGACTACAGGCGCCCGCCACAATGCCCGGCTATTTTTTGGTTGTAGTTGTCATTGTTGTTTGGCAGGCCTGGGCCGGCTTCGAACCTGCCAGCTCTGGTGTATGTGGCTGGCGTCCTAGCCGCTGAGCCGCCTGTGTGATTCTAAAGCTGTGAATCTGCTGAGCTTCTCCGTGGTGGAGTATCCGGTCAACAAATACACTAAATGAAAAAGAAAATCCTGTACCTGTCTTTTGGGAACACTTCTCTCCCAAACTGACAGGCGAAGAGTCGGCTCACTCAACCTCTATTGACAGACACCGTGCCTCTCTTCTGGTGAACTCGGAGGCTGGAGGTGTTATAAAAATAGGTGCAGCAAGAAGGGGATGCAAATGAGAAAAGAAGTGTGTGTGGGAGGGAGCCAGAGGAAGAAACAGAGAAACAGGCAGGTGGTGAGAAAGAAAGCCGAGATCAGGGCAGAGGGAAACAAGGGTAAGGAGCAGCAAAGAGCAGAGACACGAGGTGTCAGGTCACTGCACAAGGACACAGGAGAGGCACGGGCTCGTGCTAAAGCTGAGTGGAGAATCCAGCTCCGGCCTCCCAGCGTCCAAGCACGAATGCATGAGGTTTGTTAGACAGAAATATATCCGCTCTACGTGGGCAGGACAGGCTCTGCTTTCCCTATGGTCAGAGAGCAACTTGTGCAGATGTTTGTGAAGGGGACTTCATGTGCCAGGGTGGACGACGTCCGGAATGATATCCCAAATCTCAGAGAAGCATCTGCCACTGTAAAACCGTCTGTGTCCTTCACACAGTTCGCTAAAAAAGCCACGAGTCCAAACCAGGAAGAAACTCCACGCAAGGGTACCAGGGATGGAGAGGACACATGCTGCTTTTGCTCATCCAGAGCACGGGGCAAAAACGAGGGGTCTGCTCAGAGTGTGGGCCCCCGGCCCTCCATCAATCCACCTGTCCGCCTCAACCCCAAGGGGACAGGGGGAGCTCCTGCTGGCCCAATTATAACAAGTTAAAAGATTGTATACTTCAACAGAAAAAAAAAAAATCCTTTTCTAGTTACAAATCTGATACATTCACTTTTGAAACTTTTTGGAAAGTTCCAAACATTTCCTAAGTACAAAAGTGATACATTTTGAGAACGTTTTTGAAAATTCCAGTCTCTAATACACAATGTAGGCGTGCACGGCACACCTTTTGGGTGCAGGACATAGAAACTAGAGGGACTCTACCTAACAAATTCAAAAATTGTGATGTGGTTGTTTATACCCTCGCATTAACCTGAAATAAAAAAGTTCTGATATATAATAAATACCATCTTAGGGAATAATCTTTAATCCACCACTTAGAGAGAAACATGTCAGCATACAGTGCACAAGAACCAGCATACAGGTTTACTGTCCCTATTCCATTCCATGCACTTCCCCACCCCGTGCATCTTAGAGACAATTTAATTCAAGACTCTTGGCACAGGGAGCTGTCCTGCTTCCATTGCCGTATGCAGCAGCTTTGGAGCTTGCTGTAGAGTTTCAAAGAGGGAATGTGATTCAAACTTGAGAACTACCTGGTCACGGAGGAGTTGGACAAAGGACAGTCCTAAGGGTGAGCGAGCTACCCCCGGGCTGCTCTACAATTCCTGTGCATTGTAGTTAGGGGTGAGCCAGAATGAGGGGAGGTAGTGGGGTTCACCCATCCCTCGGGTGCTGAGCAAGCCCTTCCTAACGCTCTGCACAAAGCGTGAAGCCTGCAACAAGTGAGGGAGGCGGGATTGTTGTTCTCATTTGGGGGCCCTTAAGGTGTTTGTCTCAGAACCCACCAGACTCAGCAAAGGTCACCCCAATACCACAGCATGGTCAGCACAGACAGACAAGATTATTCCTATTGATGTCCAGCGGGAAAGGTGCTGGGGGAAGGCTGGGGAGGGCAGGGGTGGAGGAGCCACTTCCTGAGAGCCAGGGGCTTTCCTTACGTGGTCTCAGAACAGAGGCAGGGCAGGCGGCCACACAGGGGAGGGATTTGCCCAGTAACTTAAAGCACCATCTCCTCATGGCCGGTTCAACTGCCTCTGGTTACTTTTATGAAATGAGTGTCATAAAGAAGCCGCTCAGATTCCCAGCATCTTCCCCAAGAACGAGTCCCTCAGTCTCAGTCTCTCTATTCTTCACTTTCTGCTTTTCTTTCATTCTATTCTTTCTCTATCTCCCTCCACTCTCTCCCTCTTTATTTTTCTTTCTGAAAAGTCAAGAAAATAGTGAGTGAAAGGAGGAAAGGTCAAAATCATGTAGAAAGGAAGGTGGTGAAGGCCAATAGCGAATGTCCACAGAAAGCCTCCTGGAGAGGCCGTGCTGGAGGGAGTGGAGGGCTGGCCCGGCCCCAGGCTGAGTATGATTAGCACTTAGGGCTGATAGGAAAAGCACATGTTCCGGTTTTCAGAAAAGAACTCGTATCAAGCCCCCCAGCAGCTGGAGTTTCAAAGCTGCTCAGTTCCTGTTGTTATGAAATTTATGAGGCCCCTCCAATTGTTAACCAAACGCACATCTTGCAGACACCAATGTTCTCTGGGGAAGCTGTGAAAGCTTTGCCCAGAGACCACAGACCCACTAATAGGGCCTGAAGCCCAGCCCCACTCACAGGAAGAGGGTCTGGAATAGCAATCGAGGGGCAAGGAAATCCCAGATTCAATTCACAGGAGGGGTCTGTGCACTTCAGAGGAGCCAGGAGACAGCCATCTGGACAGCTCCTTCCAATTGCCCTGCTCCCAGGGGAGCAGCGTCCACACCAGTGAGCATAATCATGCCCCTTAAAAGCAGCTCTAATTAAACTTCATGCAATGCTGGTCAAGCGGAGCCAGCTGAGGCTGTTGTGTTTAACTTTTCCCCAGATGTCCGAAGTTGAGAACACGTTTGCTCGCTGCAAAACTTACATCATTTATAGCTGTTTCATAACTTCCTCCGATATCATGGGTAACTTTTTACATTTTAATAATGATGTCTCGCTTTTTAGTAGGCACTTACAGTCAAGGCTTTTGACCTGGGATTAAAACTTTTTTCTAAAGACACTACCATGGCAAAGCCAACGAATGCTTCTTATAAGTCCAGGACAAAAGGCGGTGACTGAGTGAAGATCGGTATCAGCCAGTAGCTCCCTGCCAGGTGAGGGATGGTATCAATCCGTTGCGTCAGGTTGCACTCTGATGCTTCCGGGAACAAGGGCCTCCATTTTACCCTATGGCCAGGCTGGAGTCACCTCAGTTCTGGGCTCAGTTCTGGGCTGGGAGGCCTGCGCAGGGCAGCATCAGGCCCCCTTCCCAGGATAGAACTCCAAGTTCAGGCAGCGATGCGTGAACCTGCAAACTCAGACATGCTGTGAAGGAGAGGCTGGTATGGGGGCTTACACTCGGGTGGCACAAGTGAGAAGCTAGAACTTAGAGCAGCAAATGGTCTAGAACCCCAGTGCCCATCCACAGATGCTGGTAAGCAGGTATGTGTGTGGAGGGTGAGAATAATAATTCTTAGAATTTTTCCAAATAATCCTGATGAGAAAGGGCACTGTCCTCTAGCCTTGAGGACAAACTTGAGGTCATCTATGCTATTGACCTTTCCCAGAGAGGAAGGTAATTGATAAGGGCATTTCCTGAGGCCATGTGAGTGGACAGAACAAGAAAGTTTTCAAATGAGGAGTGAACATCAGCAGAGTACAGAAAAGCGATCCTGCTTATGGGAATCACAGGAGTGGGAAATTCATCATATTCGCAAGTGCTATTGACAAAGGAGGGGAACTCAATTTTACTGCCTTTGGGTTTGTGTGTGGTAGTGAAGGTGATAATCACATACCCATTCACTATTAAAAGCAAGAGCAGTAGACATCTTTTAAATAACAGATAAGGCCTATTCTTAACAGAGGTATGAAATAGTCTGAAAACAGAATTTGCCTTCACATTTGAGAGGGGGCAGTGTTCATTTTAGTTAAGCAATGAAAGAGAGAAAGTAACTCTGGCCCTGGGCCTCTAGCTGTTCACTGGAGGGCTTAGGTGGGGGCAGGACACCCAACCCCAAGATTCTCAATTTACTGAGAGAAGACCTATACTTTAAAAAGAATCTATTTTTCCTATACCATAATCCCTGAATGCAGTAGTAATTTTTCAGCAATCTTTTCCAACACTGGCTTATTTTACCCCTGATTTTTACGTTTACCTGATTTTCAAGTAGCGCTAGACCCTACCTAGCCTTCTACCCCCACTTAAGGGCATGGATAATGTTTTTATCTTACTAAACCTCCAAACCACCCTATGGGGTAAGCATTACTAGTCGTCATTTCTCAGATGAGGAAACTAATCTAAAGCTTAGACAACCTTGTCAATGGACACATAGCTAGAAAGTACCAGAAGTGGAATTTCATCTCAGTGTTCTCTGATTTTAAGAGAAGGAAGAGCTGTGGGAAATCAGGACGCTATCGAAGTCCAGGAAGACAAATGCTGAGAAGGCACATGGCTGAAATCTACAAATCAAGCTGGCAGTGAGGAAGGGGAACCCTTCACTTGTGAAGCAGCTTCTAGTAATCAGAAAGGGGCACTTTTAGGAGAAGCTAGAGGAAGTATTACTTTATTTGGGGGAGGAGGGGAGAACTCTACATATGGAACTTATTATTCCCACAAGGGAGTAGTGGTAGAAAATATAAATAGACACAAAAGTGATTGCTATACGACCAGGGATGGTGGTTAACCGAGGAGTAGCTGGAAGTGGGGGAGGGGTCGGTGCACAAGATGCTGCCCCTGACCAGAGCCTAGAACCCTGGGCTGTGCAGTGCTCGTGCCCAAGAACCAGAGGCTTCTGGGTCATGTCAGGGCTGCTGAATTGCTTTTGCAGCTTTAAACCAGATGCTGCGGAGGAACCCAGGGGAACATCCGAGCCATTTTCATTATCTCTCATCATTTCCCCCTGTGGGCGAAACCTAAGGGACGCGGAATATGATGGAACCAAATTCAAAGAAAGGGATTGGTAAAGAAGCAGACAACTTATATCCTACTTTCCTATAAAGGTATTGCTTATTAATAACACAGCAGCTAGGGGTGTGTGTGTATGTGTGCACATGGGCGAGTGTGTGTATTTTGGGAAAACAGATATACAGTCAGAAAAAGTCACCAGTAGTATTTAACCCCAGTGGGGTTCATCTTGCTTTCGCTTATTGTGAGGCATAGGCAGAGTTTGCATCACGTATGGTACCTTTTTCTAATCCAACAAGAGAAAGAAAATCGCGTAACACACACACAGAAGCACTTTGCCAGGTTTCTATTCTGTCTAAAGTACCTGGACTTCCAGATTTTAACCCGATTGTGAATTTTCTGAAGTTGGACTATGATGATGATGACTTATTAATAGCAGCTACCATTAATAGATCGTCTACCAACTGCAAGTGCTAGGTCCCACATTTTACAGGGAGAATTCTATTTAACAAATTCTGTGAGGGAGCGGTTACTATCTCAGTCTTCCAGGTGAAGAAAGGGGAGCTGTAGGAGGTTCAGGCTGTTCGGTGTCTCTCTGTCACTAAATGGGAGACCCCCAAACCAGAGCTCATGAACGGTGCCCTAGAGCTCCTGTTCTTGTTAATATATCACACTGTTACTTAGAGGATGTGTGGGTTAAGAAATCCTTATGGGGAGCTTTGCCTGCAGGACGATTCTTTCATTTGGAGAATAAACAAGTCAGGAATTACTGGGAAGTTTTCAGAGGTATTTTAGAATTAAAAAGACTTAAGAGTCCCAAAGCAAGTGGGTTTAATCAGCAAAGAGGCTTTAAGAATCTAAAATAAAACCTCATTGAAATCATGTGAAGGATGGGCTAAAACCAGAGCCCAAAACACATGCCAGCGTGGTCTCTTACTGTACCCCAACTCCTGCAGGAACCCCACTGCCTCCCCCAGACAGCAAGAGGAAGGGGGAGGCAGGTGTGAGATTGTCAATCTGTGCTCCACGTTCGTTATAGATTAGAATGAGATGGAGACAGACGGGAAATGCAGTGACAAAGACCATCATTCCCTTCCCAGCAAAGCTCCTCATCTCATGACCCTGTTTCTCCAGCCCCTCCTCTGCTCCTTCTAGCCCTACCTTGAGCTTTAGTAATTTTAAGCAAAAAACCCAATTACGGAAATTATAGGTCATGATTTTGCTTTGAAGGTTGAAAGCTAAATCTCTTGTAATATTTAATAATTTGATTTCAAAGAGAGAGAGAGATCATTTCTTTCTTTCATATCTTCAAACCAGAAAGCCCCTTATTCTAATTACATCCTCTTGGGTGTCAACCGGCATTGAAAATAGTTCACTTCCAATTTCCATTCACAAAGTAAACAAGGCTATCTGTGTTTGGCCTCATCGGCCTGCTTTGAATCAGAATGTGAATGGCTCTGGAACCGCAGCCCAGTCCCGCTGGATGGGGAATTCTGTTTTGGCTTTGTTAGAGTAACAGCGACGTTGGAGCCCAGGGCTACCTGCCTCGCCTGTGTGTGTCTCTATTCTCTTTGTAAATATCAAAATTGTTAGCTAAAGTGGTTGGCAGGAAACCCTCAACCCACCCTTAGGAAAAAATCCTTCCTCTTGTTGAGTTTTTGAACCATAATCCCTTCAAACCCTCCACATTGAGTACATGTAAGTACTACTGGATGACTGTTTTTCTAGAAACATTTTATGGCTTCAGAACTTTTGACAGACGCCTTTTTCATCTGCAGTCTGGGTGGATGAATAATACTCCTTATTTTAAGTGAGAAAGCTGAGGCATATAGACGTAAATTTAAGGCAAAGCTCAACTGTCTTAAAAATCTACAAGTGAGTTTGTACTTGGGACTCTGATGACAAAAATGTGACTCTTTCCTTTTCCATTTGAGTTTTACAGGCAAAAGCCTTTCAATCATGATTATATTCCAGAGGAAAGACACTGAGATATTAAAAGAGTGGTGGGAATATGGGCAATTAAAAAAAATAGTTTTCCAAATTTCATAAAATGAGCATTTTAGAGTTCGAAAACAAATGTATTTAAAAGTAAAACCTCACATTATAAACATAGTTAAAATTCAAACCATTTTTATTTTTAGTGATTTATCCACAAACAGAATCGTAGTGTTATAAGAATCTCCATCAGGAATTAAGATTTGAACCTGTACAAGAAAAATCATGTTACTATCTCATGTTTTATCCTTAAAAGGGAACGAGGAGGAGGGAGATAAAATAATTATTTAGAGAATACAGAGGATGCTCAGATGAAAGATGCTCAGTAAAAGATGACCTCAGGTTAGTTCTCAAAGCTAGAACCCCCATACATATCCTTTATAAACTCCAACAATCCCCTGGAAGAATGCAACCTATTTAGTCCATTCCATTTCCAACCACAACACTTTTATCTTTTTTTTTTTTTTTTTTTTTTGAGACAGAGCCTCAAGCTGTCACCCTGGGTAGAGTGTCGTGGCATCACAGCTCACAGCAACCTCCAATTCCTGGGCTCAAGCGAGTCTCCTGCCTCTCTCCCAAGTCGCTGGGACTATA